>ML216071.1:8258-27049 GCA_004785975.1 Popillia japonica | reverse complement strand
ATTATTATTATTATTATTATTATTATTAACTAAGCGTGAGGAGAAAAATGTAATACATGGAGAGATGGAGAGATGATAAATCCTCGAATAAGTGCTCCAAAAATAATAGAGGTAGACACTGCAAAAAAAAGGTACATCCAGAAAATATTAGTATTTTACGAAAATCTGGATATAACGTAAAAAACCTTTTTTTGGTATGAAAACAAAAACCTGGACATTTGGAAAACTATATTATTTACAGAGGAAAAAAGATAGAGACGACCACGGACAGAACTCGATTTAAAAAATTTACTACGAACAGTAAATCACAGACGTGGATTCGTAATGGTCTGGAAATGCATGGCGGCCGTTGGCGTGGATAGTTTGGTATTTATCAATGAAACAATGGATCGTTGGGTATACTTAAATAGTTATATTCAAACAATATTTACGTATAAATGTAACAGAATTATCACTGGGAGAGCAATAGATCTTCCAACAAGACCAATATCCCAAACATACTGCTGACGTTGTTAAAGAATGATTATTATACAACGTTCCTAAGCAACTGCATTCACCATCCTAGTCACCGAACTTAAATCCAATTGAACACGTTTGGGATTATCTCGAAAGAGAGATTAGGCCTCATCACATAACCAACAAAAAATCTCTGAAAGCAGTATTACAAGACGAATAGCAAAGAATTCCTGCAAGTTTTACAGAAAATATGGTTTGCTCCATCCCTAGAAGATTAACGGCGGTAAGAATTGCTAACAGAGGTTCAATAAAATATTAGATAGCTATAAATTAATTTTTGAATTGGTATTCGCTCTCTGTACGAAAACTTTCGTGACATTTGGTTTTATATTTATTGTATTGTTTCCTAGTTTTAAGTAATAAACGCTTTCATGTAATTAGTACTACTAAGTGTTTTAAGAAGACAAAAAATACTGCACCATTATACAATGTTTAGATTCGGTAACAGTTTAGTTCTCTAACATTTTATAGATTAATGAAAACTTTCATGACTGACTGTACGTTTACACACTAATCTTTTAAAATAGCCTCCAAATGATTGATTTAGACACTTTATCTTTTATAAAATTTTCATGGAAGAACTATAGAAATCTAAATAAGATCTGGATTCATTAAATTTCATTTAATACTACAGCTAGAATTCCATGTATACGGGCCATATGTATTCGTTCGTTTAAATTACAACAGTTTTAGTTTTACTGCAGTTGGCTATTTAGATTATTTCGGAACGAGTAAACAAAAACTTATATATCTTCGGGCAGGAAAACTGTCAAAGGAAAACCGACAGAGTATAAAGCTACGTAAACGCAGATTGTTAGGAGTGCGATGCATTACCAAACTTCTGTAAGCGGCATGTTTAGACGTTGGTTTAAAACGCGTTAAAGTTTATAGTCAAGAGTGGGTGTCAAAGATCAGGTGCTGAAAGACTGAGTAAAGAAAGTTAGGCTTCTTTATATTGGAGAATATTTCTGATCTACCAGTCTTCTAGGTAAATATACGGATGTAAATACATTGTTTGTGTGCGCACACATATGCAAATGTAAAGGAAATTTTGTTATGTTCTATCGTTAAAAGAAGAAGCATTAGTTAGTATATAGTTATTAATAGTGGGTAATCAGAGATTATTTCATTATTTGGCCTTATTTAAATGGTAAAATTTAAATTGGGAAATATATTATAATGACTGAATGAATTATTTTCTAAATTGCTTGCAATTTATCCCCAATGAATGTTAGAAATATTCTTCCTTGTAAATGAAAATGTCTTCTCGATCAAAGTATACTTATGTCGTTCAGATTTATAAAATGAACGTAATTAGGAACCACACGTGCCTTGATGTAGTTACTCACGTTTCGGTAAGTTGTTTATTCACGCATTATTTATAGTCTCTCGCAATCAGATCAAAATTAGATGCGATGATCTGAACTGTATTTCTCCTACACCATACAGCATTCAGTTAATCATAACTGTTTGGACGGTACCTGGTCTTAAAACAGTCCTCGATTTGCAGGCCATCTTTAATTTTGTTGTGCACGTACGAATCCAATCCAAATTTTTGTTAGATCTATAAGATCCTATAAATTACATTTAAAATACACTGCTGCAAGTAATTGATGAGCACACCCTGTATAATCTAAAAGCGTGGTTAGAGCGCAATGAAATTTGATATAAAAGTAGTACTAAACTACTATAACTTACTCTCATGCGGAGAAAGCCGTGAACCTGCTGGAACGGAATGCAGCAATAACGAGAGTATCTCCCGCTAGGGGTGCGTACCATCGCTACACGACGAGACTTGTAGTCAATAAGTCGTCGTATGGCAGTAAGGGGGATGGCCAACCATGCGGCCTCAACTCGCTTCCATAGCTGCTCAACGTTAGCCGGGGAAGCCGAATACCGTTGAGGTCTGTGACCGATCGTAAACCCAGACATGTTCGATCGGATTCAAATCAAGAGAACGAGCTGCCCATGGAGGCATTCGTATAGGTGCTCTTCCTATACTACACGCGCGACATGCTGTCGAGCGTTGTCGTGCATGTATAGCAGGCGTGGGCGCCGCCGAACACAGGGAAGCACAACAAGCCATAGCACGTCATCTACGTATCGGCGACCCGTCATCGTCTGTTGTACACGCAGTAGACTTGTACGTTCTCCATATGTAACAATAGCATCACATACTATAATATAATGCCCTGCTAGATGTGGATATGGCGTGGCTGCACGCACTGCTCGAGTAGACGCTCACCAGGTCGACGACGAACCAAAATTCGCGCGTCACGGACGCTCAATTCGAATCTTGATTCGTTGGAAAAGAAAATGTGCCTTCACTCGCAAACCCACCGATGCCTTGCGTTGGCTCATTGGTAACGTGTGCAGCGGTGTCCGTGAGTGAGCGGAAGCCGTTGCAACGCACGGCGCGCTCGTACAGTTTGCGTAGTGAGTCCGCCTTCTCTTCCTGCTGGCCAAACGGCTCGAAGTTGCCTTGAGGAGGTCGCATGCGGCTGTGGTCGCGAGAGATCGTTTCACTCGCGGCTAAAGGCGCGTACGTCCTTCCTGAGTTCATTCTCGCCATGCCCGTTGCACAGCAGACAACGATCGCCCGAGAAGGCGACCGATCTCATGGAAGGATACACCCTCCATGTGCATCCCCACAAACATTCCTCGCTCAAACTACCTTAAGTAGCGCGATCAATACACCATTATGCAGCGAATACAATTACATACTGCGCACACCACACTAAGAACTACCGGTTTCACACAGCCCCGTCGATCTCCATGGTGACGGCATTTTCCACCTATCGAAGCCGCTCACTAAAAAATGCGGCGACAGCAAAAGTCGAAACTCACTGCATAGACTCGTCTATAGGAAACCTTGATGATCTGCAAAGTTTATGGATGTATCTTCACGCGTTCAGATTATACAGGGCGTGCTCATCAATTATTTCTAGCAGTGTATTGTCATTCATCGAAAAAAGAAATTAACCAGGTGGACAAATACATAAGTACTTTAAGGTAAAAATCAACTGCTAGAATGCAGAAAATTGTTCTATAAATGCGAACACTGGCAAAAAGAATCTCAGAAATGATCTGTGAATAAACTGTATATCTGTGTATAGTTAAATAATAAACTCATGGATTTAGAAGCTGTGAAATGGGCTTGAAATTTGGCAGTATTTATTTAATGTTGAGCAATAATTGAAAAATGCAAATACATATACATATGTAATTAAAGTAAAACTTTGGTCAGTTTTGCTACGCTTAATAAGACCTTCAATGACTTAAAATATTTTACACTTTCAAAAACTATAGAAGATAAATTTCTTAATTTAACGTAATATGTTGATGGAATCATATAAGCATAATATAAACAAAAACTTTCTTTCAAGAATACTACACTAACAGAATAAACTAGTCCTGATAAAGGAAATAGGCAAAAATCGTAATTTAGCGTCGTTTGTACTCTTTCTCTAGCCGTATAGTATAGTATAGTATAGCATATAAAATAATAAACGATAGAAGTAGAAATAAAAAAACCACTACTTTGTAAAAATAACGCTTAAGATGACTTGAAAAAAATGCATAGTCAACATTAATGTCAATGTTCTATCAGTATTTCCTGATATTCGCAGTAAAACTTTGGAATTATTGTGAAAAGTAAAGGACATATTAAACTTGTACATTATTGCAGGGATAGAAGAACCATCTGTTCAGCTACAATCACCGGAGTCCATCTCATTTATAGCTGAAAGCGACGAAGTAATTCTACGATGCCATACAGATGCTTCAAGTGATGTCCATATTGAGTGGTTTCGGTAAATTTCGTTTTTATGTTTTATTATGCTGTTACTATTAATGCGTATATACGAGTGCGCCATTTGTGTATCAGTGCAGGTTAGCGCGAAAATTAAGAAAGATAGGAGCGTGAGATTTTCTATACGTGTATGGTAAATTTTTGAAAAAGATCCAACATTACCAAAAGTAATTGCCAGAAGAACATACAGAATGCACTGTGATGTTATTTTTTCGCCAACTTCCGCCGCCGACACACTAATGGCGCACGCGGTATACACATTAATACAATACCTCATAGTTTCTTAGAAGTTATAAAGTACCTATATATGTGTCTGTATGTTATGTGTACATAAAAAGGTACATTATGGCCGAGAACGTGTGTTTAAATAAAATATTGATAGGCAAACTTTAACGCTAATTGTAAGCAAGTGCAAATGATGCTTGTACATTTTGAATTATAAAAAGAAGCACAGCAGTTAATCGAGACAAATAAATATGTAACACAAGTCACGTCAACTGTTTTATTATGTAGTTATATACTAAAATTGAATAGACTCTACGGCTTGTAAAGATAGAGATCGTTACCTTCCATAAGTAACAACTAGGAATATATAAACAATGTGTAGATTACAACAAAGTGTCTTTTCATTTGAACTTCATACGAAGTCGAATAGTAACTGGATGTGTATATGTAGAGAATTAAATTTAATAATTTAAAAAATCTTAACTTTAAATTTCCAACTCGAAGTAAGTACATATCTACCAGTACATCCATTTCTTACAAACTCTTAATAATAGATATGAAATTAGACCGCCAAGCGGGAGCTATTTTAGAATTATTAAAAATTTTGTATTATGGGTTTCAAACAAATTGGTAAAAAAGTTAAACAAATTATAATGATATAATTTATAGAAATTATAGAAACAAAATAAAAAATGGTAAAGTTTAAATGCAACTAAGATAAAATATTTTAGAGTTAGATAGAATCTCTAGCGCAGAACTATCTACATTTTCTGAATTATTCTATCAATCACAACAGTTTTGAGATATTTTGGACACCAATCATTTAAACTAGATATTTAGCGTAGATATCGTATTAGTACCTACCTGTAGTAGTATTAATATGCTCACTACTTTTGGGTAAAGTGCAACAAATATAACTATTTGTTGTCTTTGTTACACTTTCTTTGTTATAGGAAACCCTTCTAATTACTTGCGCTTGTTTAAACTACAATGCTAATTTTCAGAAATGCTGATAGGTTGGTAAAATCACAACATATTGAAATAAAAAAGCGGCGCTTGCATGTTAAAAATGTAACCCCACTAGATAATGGAATCTATAAATGTACTGCAGAAAATAAAGCCGGCAAGCGATACAGTACCAAAAATTTTGCTCTGGCCGTACCAGGTAACTGACATACCTTGATATATGAGCTCTTGTTCTAATGCATAGTTATCTTTATTGTTCTACATTAGGTAATCAAACTGCCTTAATTGAAAAGATACCGACAAATCAATTAGTGAGAAAAGGTGGAACAATATTCTTCGACTGCGTATACGAAAATGCCGATTTCGTTGAATGGTATTTTAAAGATAACGGACCCTTAGAGACATCTAACAAGTATATACAGCATAATCACAGAGGCGTATTATTTTAATTAATGCTTTGTAATTATTCTAGAGTGATTGTACATTCCAACGGAACCCTCCAAATAAACAATGTCCAGTCATCGGATATTGGGTTATATAACTGCGTGGGAATAAAAAGTGAATCAAAGGAAGTTCCACAAAGTTACACTGCTGAATTACACTTAGCAAGTACGTAAAAATGGTATTAATTAAATTTGCTATTCCTACTTATATAATTTTCCTTCTCAATATTTAGTTATGGCGAATAACTCATATGTTGTACTTATATGTAATAGAACTATAACTCCTGAACTGAAAATGATTTTGTTTACGCTACAAGTACTGCAGCATTTTATAACATCTTATAACATCAAGTTATAAGTATTACAATTTGCTGTTGCTCTATAATGCCAAATTCTATCTTTTATATCATATTTTAAAAGCAGCACCTAAATAATAAAACTCTACTGTTATTTTTGAAAATTATTAGTAAGCATTCACTAAGACAAATAACTTTAAATAAACAATTGCCAAGAAAAATGTTAGTTAAGTATCTTATATTTTTCTTTCTTGGATATGGACAGGTTTACATAAATTTTCTACATCTTCTTTTGAGCCAAACTTGCCACCAGATAGCACCAAGATAGTATCCGAAGGATCTGAATTCCAATTAACCTGCTTAGAGCCAAAAAGTGTTCCGCCGGCACGAAAATGGTGGTTGAATCCCTCAGGCCACACAGTAAGTTTACTTTTAATTTGTATATTTTCTTAATTTCTAATTATCGTCTCCACTTACTGGTACAGATATCTGATTCCGGCCAAGTCAGAGTCGATGACGATGGGAGATTGATTATAGAGAGAGTTGAAAAAGAAAATAGTGGAAATTATACCTGTGCGGCCGAAAACATAGCGGGAAAAACTGAATGGACGATGAACTTAGTTGTAACAAGTAAGTTTGTAGAACCAACATAAGCAGCTTATCAATAGTACGACTGCGATTTCAGCTAAACCGTCAATAACTCTCCACCCATCCAGTGTAACCGTTGACGAAAATGAAGATTCCATTTTATTTTGCAATTTTAATAGTGAGTCAGAATTATATACTCATGTAAGATGGAAAAAGGACGGAAAATTGCTGACAGATTTTGAAGATGGTAACCTTTTTAATTTTTGTATATAGTTATAAATAAAATAAAAATACTGAGTACCCTAGAACGAAGAACAAAAATGAAACGTGTTGCTGATCAAAATAAGACGCACATTTAGTTTTCGATAAAAACTTTCACTATCATCTACTTTTTGTTGCCCATACTGTTTTACTATCTACTACTACTATGCAAAATACCTCCTTCTACGATATATACAACCACTTTGACTTGACCCACTCTTTCACTCAAGTTAAATATTTCAGGAATTAAATTGGTAGAAGTGATTTAAGCAACTAGAAAATATACTGTAGATGAATAAAACTGAAAAACGTTTAGCAACATACCATACTATGCTTTACTCACTTCTGCTAAAGTGACTGATGAGACACCTATTCTATAACTCACATACATAATTAGTAACGTCCAACTTATGAATACATTAATGACAACCTTTCAAACATTTAAAAGCAATGTTAAAGCCATATTAAACCTTCTCAGTTTTTGTTATTTGTATACGACTTTGCATCTTATTAACGACTTTATTTTTATTTGAATTTGTAATTGTAATGCAAGTGTAGCACATGTTCCATAAAATTTTCAGGAAATTCAAATAATCAGCATATTAAAATATTCAAGCAAAATGGTACACTACTAATCGAGTCGACAAAAATATCTGATAGAGGAGAATATATATGTGAAGTCATTACTGAAGGCTTTAGTCCTATTATATCAAGCTCAGCAACGATCTCAGTTATTGAAATACTGAAATTTGTTCCACCGCCTGTAAATAAAAAATTAGAATTAGGTACAGTGGCCAAAATACATTGTAAAGCTCAAGGGACCCCACCTCCAATCATTCACTGGGAAAAAATAGGCAGCAGTGTAGATGGTTTTGCTAGTCACGTAACAGATATGAATGGAACTCTTCATTTTAATGGTGTTCTCATTGAAGATAAAGGAAAATATCTTTGCACAGCCAGTAATAGTCAAGGGGTTATTAATGCTACAGTTAACATAGATGTTGTTGGTAAGCAATTATTACGTATTCCCAAAATTAAATTAAATTAAATTTTTAAATTTTATGATTGAATAGTAGTTTCTGTCTTTTATGTTTATTTCTGATAAATAAATATGAAAGCTTCGAAAACTATTAACTAATTTATCATATAGGATTTAATTATGTATTATATATTTTTAAATATTTGTGTACATACATACATGGATCTACATCTTCAATGTTGTTGTAGTTGCCCCAAAATTTAGTGTACAACCGAAAAATCCCACACAAGCCATTGAAGGATCTTCAGTAGCAATAGATTGCGTAGTTGAGGGGGATCCAAAACCTACAATACAATGGGATAAAAACTCCAAAATGAATGATTTTGATCACTCTCGGTAATCTTGTAATTAATTGTTATGGTGTAAAATCGCTTCTAAACGATATGTTGTAGATTCGTAGTTTTGGACAACGGTACTTTATACATTAAAGAAGTACATAAAGAGGATGAAAATAACTACGGATGTACAGCAGGAAGTAGTGCGGGTCTTAACCGCAAAGAAGTTAGCCTAATTGTGCACGGTATTTTTCTTTGTTTTTGTGTATAATTATTTATTTATTATTAATTGTACTACTAGGTCGTGACCATCAAGCTGATAATGGTGGCGAAGGATCTGCTGTGACCAAAGCAGTATTAATTACAATGTCGGTAGCAGCTGCCTACATCATTTTAGTAGTTGGTTTAATGGTTTGGTGTAGATATCGAAGGAGATCCAGAAAACTACCGATTACTGATGGTAAGTCTATGTTCTTTTATTTTCTTGTAGTCATTACTTTGAGACTCTAAAATAGGTACTAAGACGGAAAATGGTGACGTTGAGCACACCGAATTGAAAGAAGGGGCGAATGGATGCGGTCCAGGTCCTTCAAAAGTTGAGACTGAAGATCCAGAGGTCGCACATAAAGAAGGGCAAAAAAGCGATGGTGCAGAAACTACACATTCTCAAGGATCTAGTCATTCAAAAAAATCGAAGAGTAGTTATGATAAGTTAACTTTATCCAGAAGTAATCTAAAAGAAATGAAACTGATTGGTATATATCTACTCTGTGCCCTTTACTGCAATTTCAAAAATATATATTCTAGGTAGAGGAGAATTCGGTGATGTTATGGTAGCTAGGATTTCTAAAATTGCTCTAAGTACGCCTCAATCTGATAAAAGAAATTCAACTACATCTTCAAATGGAACTATTGATGAGAAAGAGCTGCCAGTACTTGTAAAATCCCTATCTCAAATGAAAGATGACAGTAGTTTAGCTGAAATTAAGCGAGAAATTGACATGTTATCAAAATTATCCCATGATAATATAACAAAAATGCACGGGCTATGTCGAGAAGCCGAACCACATTATATGATCTTAGAACATACGGATTGGGTAACATTTCTAAACATACTCATTTATTACTTAATTCTTAATATATTTGATATATAGGGTGATTTAAAGCAATTTTTGGTTGCTACACAAAAAGGAGATCCACCGAAATTGACTGCAGTACAATGCCTTACGATTACTCAACAAATCGCCAGAGGCATGGATCATATTTCCACTTCTCGAATCATTCATAAAGATTTAGCAGCTCGGAATTGTGTTGTTACGTCTAAATTAGTTACTAAAGTCGGCCTAGCCAGACTAACCAGAGAGCCTTATAGTCAAGAATACTGTAAGCATATGAATCAGGTAAATAGTTTAATACAGTATTTTTCAAAATACATATGTACCACAGATGAAATCGCATCTTGTGGAAACAGTTTCTAAAACATAAGAGATTTGAAAAGACCACGTTTAAAAAATGCAGTACATATCACCAGACCAATGTGTTTATAATATTGAAAATGAATTTCGGAGGATTATAGAATTGATATTTCATATTTTTTTATTATCAAAACTATATCATATGCAAATCAATTTAATTGTAACAAATAATAAGGAAATGTATTGTAAAGAGTTTTTGCTTGTTTTTAAAAATTAAATTAATATATAATAAATAAAATAGTATTTTTTAAGAATTTATAGGAAAAACGAGGATGTTTTTTTGACTATTCCAAAATATCAGTGTGGTAATTTACTGATTTCTTCCATTTTTATGATTATGCAATTAATTATATAAATATGTAATTATTATAGATTATCCCGTTGCGTTGGATGCCACATGAGGCAGTTTATGAGGATGAATACTCAACTAAGAGTGATGTATACGCTTTCGGTGTAGTCATTTGGGAGATCTTTAATCAAGGAGAATTACCATTTTCTAAAATGAACGATAATAGTTTGCTTAATAAACTAAAAGAAAAGACTCTTGAATGGAAGTTCCACAAAGAAACGCCGTCAGAATTACAATCTCTTCAGGTTAGTAGTATCTTTTAGTATGCTATTGGTACGCTACTTCAAATCTCACTAATCTTTACCACAAAAAAGTCATTCATACATAACAGTAAAATTATTAAACACATATCCTAACTTTCTTTGTTTTTTTTTACTTAGAGAAATATTCAATAACTTGTGTTGTTCTTATTAAATCTTCTAAGAGTTAAGTGTGCATTATTTTTTGTGCTCTAATGAGAATTTATTTAGTAAAATATTTTAAATCTAGAATTAAATGTTCAATGTTCGATTTGGAGCAGTATAACGATTATTTTATATTTTTGTATATTTTTAGGAGATCTGCTTGGATTCAAACCCCCAAAATAGGCCTACGTTTAATACCATACTCAAACAAATTGAGGATATACTAAAAAGCATGTAGATCTTAGTAATACACATGTCGGCAATCTTCATCTCTATTTTTATAATGTATGAATTTCCAATTACAATTAAAATATTAAAAAAATGCAAAAAAAATTACTTTACAATACCTATACATTACAAACTCTATATGTTTGAATATTTTTTGATTTTAACTGGAAATTCTATACTTCCTGTGTACGTATAATAATCAGAGATATAGAGTAGGGAGAATGCTCGTATAACATGCGCGAATATCTAAATTTGAAAGCCGCCATTTTTACCCTTCATACTACCAACTTACTTGGAATTCAATGTTGCAAACTCGTATACTTAGAATTCCCTACAGAATAATGCTATGAATAGTTGGCTCTAACCCATGGTTTTATTCAATTCAGTAATTTTCAATTGAACAAGCATAGCTATTGACTCAAATTATTAAAATAATACATATAATTCAAGTGTATTATATTTAATTTCCCTAAAAACTGTCAAAATATTTGCTTTAAACTTAAAAATTATCAATTTGAGTATTATAAATATTAGACATTCTACTACTTTTAAACCACTCTTGCAATATCCTTCCCGTAAAAAAACGTATGTAAATCAAAATTTAGCTGCGCTGTGGTTTATGCGCATCCTTCCTACTCTTATCTCTCTACTTATTTTATACGGAATATTTCATCTATGGGTTTATAACCTTAAATTTTAAGTATGTTGATAGTCTGAAAGTTAAAAATGGCGACTCCCAGTGTGTACATCAAAATTTGGATGCGCAGTGGTTTATGAGCGTTCTCTTTACTCTATATCTCTGATAATAATAGTGATGAGAAATCTATATGAACTTAAAGCATGAGCACTGAAGATTGCTAAACCATATTTATCAAAAAAATTCAGTGTTAGATAAAATATGTATATATGATATTAAGCTTCCACTTGATCTTCTAATCCACTATTGGCCTTACTGCGATATCTGCTGTACTGCTTTTAATTCTAAAATTAGATTACTTAATGGATACACAGGGTTTGCTTTAATATCTTATGTTCCAGTTACAATTAATGAATGCAAAGTTGTATCTTATTAAATACAATTATACTTTACACGGCTTATTAACCTTGTGTACATAGATATGTTACTAAATTCATTATAGCAGCTATGCTTGAATTGTTTATATTTGGCGCTTAATCTGTCGAGTTTTTTCCGTACTTTATTTTTTTCTACAAAACTATAGGCGAATAATAAAGTAATCGATATTTAACTTAAATTAAAATACTCAATCTTATTATTATGTAGGTAAGCGCAATTGAAAATACAAAAACTTCGCTAACTGTGACTATATAAACTTTTAATATTAGAAACCCTGTATTTTTAATTTGTTCGTAATACGTATATTTATTAGACTGCACATATTAACTTATGCATGTAAAAATTGTACATATCTTAAATGCTAGGACCTTTTTTAAATTTAGCATATCATTTTTTGAATTTATTCATAAAAATATTCAATTTATACTTTTATATTTAACTGTAAAACAGCATTTAATAAAAATATATACATTTAGGATATAATATACTGCAAACAGTGACTGATAAAATATTGAGAATGCAACGGACCAATGTCCATAAAATGCTCCCTTGCATTATTATTTTATAATTTTGTACAAAATGCAATCAATAATTGTAAGTATTTTATGTATTGATTAATACAGTATATTATTAATTTTAGATGATGTGTCACTTCGTACATATTTGTATATAATGAATGTGTGTATATGTATGTGTTTATAAGTCGTGCGTGTTAACTTTATAAAGCCCATGTATATTTCAAATTTGTAGCCACTATACACTGCCAGAAAACCGTCAATGTGACTTCTAATTATAAAGTAATGTCACGCTTCAGTGTATAATACCAAATTCCATATATACCTAACTCATATAAAGATCTCCATCTTTTGCAACTATTAACTAAGATTTCTTATATCACTTAATTAAATAGTATTTGTCATTCATATAAAATTTGTAACTTTTTTTTCTGATATCAATGTGACGTACAAGTTTATTGAAGTCCTTGTAAATGTTATTTAATGATAAGTTTTACGTATGTCGCCTTTATCATACTATACTATGAAAGATTATTGTAGAACATAGTTATATAATCGTACTGAATATATTCATACAATCTGTCCAATAAGACTTAGTAATGTAGCTTTTATAATGATTTTATAAATATAGTGTCAATTTTACATATTTATGCATTAAAATTATCTTTGTGATATGTAATCTAGATTTTAAAAGTAAATCACTTTAAAGTGTATGGTGTACATTTTTTTTATTACATGACACATTAATGAAATCCAAGAGCAGTCTAGGAATGAACCCCACATTTCAATTCACACAATACAGTAGTATCTTATATACATAAACACACTGTAATGTTTGATATTTCTAATACATTTTTACTGTAAATAATGTGCCTAATTACCACAAAATTCGCTATAATTATAATCTATAACAGTTAGCAAAAGGTAAGAATTTAAGAAAAAATCGTATTAAAAATCTAGTTATTTATTTAAACTTAAATATTAGTCTTAAATATAATTTATACGGTTATCACAATTAAATTATGTTCAGTTCAAGCTGAGGACTGTCTATAATTCTTAGTGCTAAGTAACTTTTTTCCACACATTGCACAAATCCCCTTCTTGTATGCACAAGATTGACAATAATGCGAACCCACTTGATGGACTTTTTGACGACATATTCTGTAACCAATTAATGAGTATGTAGTAAATACATTGATAATATTTTAGGTAATAAATTGTGCCTGTTTTGGGGTCGAGGACTATCATTTTTCATAGATGTATATTTATTACAAGATTCAAAACATGCTCAAAACTTAAATTGAATCGACAGTTAGGAATTACAAGTTAGATGTGCTGGCTGGATTTTTGATAAATATTATCGCCGTATTTACTGTAATTTACGACTGTTCTTGCATAAATTGATTTTTACTCAAATTTAATGACAAAAGTCACTTACATGCATACGCGGCAAGTGCTGCACTAGTTGGTTGATCAAATACGGCAACGGGCTGAAAACGCTCCGCTAGCTTTAACTTGCTCTTAAGCAACTTAGCAGGTTTTGAATACATATACTAGTTGTGAAAGCAGGTTAACTGGTTTTTACATTCCTTGATTTTTCTGGGACTTGTTCCAATCCCTACTACTTTAGTTCTTGATAAAAATATGCATTAGAAATCTGCAGCTATGATGTATATACTGTGCGAGCTGCAATACCCAACAATAACTTCTCATTATCAAAGAAATAGGGATCTTTGCTATGGAAAGGTGCCTGTCCTGTACGATGTTGCCATCTCGCGAGTCTCCGTGCAATGTGTCTTTTGACGAATATGTAAAATAAAACGATTATGTTTCTCGTGTAATTATGTGTCTGATTGAACCCCGAATAGAATAAAATTGGCGACGAGGATGTAGGAAAAGCAAAAGCCAGTAAGTGAAACAAATCTTTAAGAAATTAAAAAGTGCACGTGGTAAAGTTAGGCTAAGCAGGCGGAAAAGAAAAAAAAAATGATTGGAAATTTAGAAGCGTATGTCCCAGGTGACAACTTTGTCGAGTACTTGGAGAGGTTAAAACAATTTTTGGTGTTGAATAGTGTCGAAGAGACAAAAAAAGTAGCATTTTTGTTAACTTTCATAGGCCAGGAGGCTTATTCGACCTTGAAGAAGTTGATGGTACCGGTAGATCCAGCCACCAAATCGTACGATTACCTCATAGCAGTTTTGTCTAAGCATTATGCACCTAAGAATAATGTTATCGCGGAACGCTATAAATTTCATAAGGAAGATCAGAAATCAGGTCAGTCAATTGCAGAGTATATAGTAGAATTAAAAGCAAAAGCACAAAACTGTGCATTTGGATCGTTTTTATCTGAAGCGTTACGAGATCGTTTAGTTTTTGGCATTCAACAGCCACAATTAAGAGCAATTTTGTTAAAAGAAGAGGATTTAACCTTCGAAAAAGCTTGTAACATAGCAGTAAATTGGGAATTGGCTGAGTCAGAAAATCAAAGCCCTGTTAATAAGGTATATCGAGAAAGTGCAATGCGACAGCCGTCACATTCACCAAGTCGTAGCCATCGTACAGGTTCAAGTGATCGGTGTGGTCGATGTGCAGGATACCACTTAGCAAAACGATGCCCCGCAGAGACGTGGACGTGCTACAAATGTCAGAAGACAGGTCACATCGCAAGGTGCTGTCGGTCCAGAAGCAGAACTCGAAGGAGATCAGCAAGCTCGAGTCGAGGAAGGCAGGTCAAAACCATCAGTGAGGAACTAGAGGCATCCACCAGCCAGATAAATTGTACGAGGGAAGATTCAGTAAACCAGGTGTCAAATAACCATCCGGTCTTGATGGAGGTATGGATAGATGGACAACCAGTCGTTATGGAATGCGATTCCGGAGCTTGTCATACTGTACTAAGTAAAGATAAGTATTTAAAATTTTTTAAAAATAAACAATTGAGTAAAACCTCAACTAGATTAGTATCGGTTACTGGCAACAGTATTAATGTTTTAGGAGCTATTGATGTTTCGGTGAGGCGTTCTCGTGACTCGGAGGAGTGTGATCTCTCATTAATGATCATTGAAACGGAGAAGCAAATATTGCCGTTGATGGGTCGATCATGGATGGATGTGTTGGTTCCGGGGTGGAGAAATGCCTACATTGCGAAGATTGATGTGGGACTTTCTTCTACCAGTGGTAATCAGGTAGTCAGTTTAATTAAAGCTAAATATCCGCATGTACTTTCCGATCTGCCAGGTCAAACCATTAAACGGTTTAAGGGTGAAATAATCTTAAAGGAGAATGCGACTCCTGTATTTCATAAAGCATATACAGTACCTTTTAAATTACGAGAGAGAGTAAGCCAAGAAATAGACAGACTGTGTAGTCAGGGTATTTTAAAACCAATTCAATTTAGTGAATGGGCTAGTCCTGTGGTAATCGTTAACAAGGGTAAAGACATTCGTATGTGTATAGATTGTAAAGTCACTATAAACAAATATATTGAAGTTCAACATTATCCTATTCCTCGAATAGATGATATTTTTGCAAGTTTGGCAGGATGTAAATATTTTTGTACACTAGATTTGTCAGGAGCTTATACCCAAGTACAAGTATCAGAGCAGTCGCGGCAGTATTTAACCATAAATACACATAAGGGGTTGTATCAATATACTACTCTATGTTTTGGAGTTGCAAGTGCACCTTCTATATTTCAATCCATCATGGATCAAATTTTGTTGGGCATCGAAGGAGTAGCTTGTTATATTGATGATGTTTTTATTGGGGCTTGTTCTATTGAGAAATGTAAAGATATTTTGGAGTTGGTTTTAGAGAGGCTAAATGAGTATAATGTCAGAATTAATCTTTCCAAGTGTAAATTTTTTGAAACATCAGTTCAATTTTTAGGTCATGTGATCAGTCCAAAGGGTATTCATCCAAGTCCTGAAAAAGTTAAAGCTATTCTAGATGCACCGCCGGCTGATAGCTTGTCAAAATTGCAATCGTATTTAGGTCTGTTAAATTATTACGGTAAATTTATCCCCAACTTATCAGCTGAGTTGCATGAGTTGTATAAATTATTAAGAAAAGACACGCCATTCAGGTGGACACCTGACTGTCAAATTGCTTTCGACAAAACTAAACGTTTGTTAACTGACAATAATGTGTTAGAATTATATGATCCGAGTAAACCGATAGTAGTAGCTGCCGATGCTAGTCCTTATGGGATTGGAGCAATTTTATCTCATGTTGTAAATGGAGTAGAAAAACCAGTCTTGTATGCGTCAAGTACTCTGTCATCAGCTGAAGCGAATTATTCGCAAATTCATCGCGAAGCGCTTGCAATCGTTTTTGCTGTAAAACAATTTCATAAGTATATTTACGGTCATAAGTTTACTTTATGTTCAGATGCTCAAGCGCTTAAAGAAATCTTCAATCCAAACAAAAGTACATCGTTAATTTCAGTATCACGATTACAAAGATGGTCAGTATTACTGTCCATGTATGATTATGATTTTAAATATAGGTCATCCAAATGCATGGCACATGTGGACGCACTATCTAGATTACCTACCAAATCAAATAGTGGACTAGAAGAGTATTCTGTAAGTAGCATAACTGTAGACAATGATGTATGTATTAGTGTGGACGAAATAGCCAATAGTTTGAAAGCGGATGTAGTTTTATATCAAGTATATCAGTATGTAAAAAATGGATGGCCTTTTGAGTCTCTTAAAAATTTATCAACAGAATTAACATACTATTATAAATTAAGAGCTCATTTGAGTTGCCAAGATGATTGTTTGTTTTTCAATAACAGTGTAGTCATTCCTCGCAATTTAGAATGTCGTATTTTATCACAATTACATAGTAACCATGAAGGCATAGTTCGTATGAAAATGTTGGCGAGAGGTACTATTTGGTTTAAAAATATGAATAAAGCTATTGAAGAAAAAGTAAAATCGTGTAATGTTTGCAACGTTACACAAAATGTAAAGAAAGAAATTGTAACCTCTAAGTGGCCGTTAACTACTCAACCATTCGAGCGAGTCCATATTGATTTCTTTCAGTTTAAAAATAAATACTTTCTAATCGTTGTAGATGCTTTTAGTAAATTTATTGAAGTAAAATTAATGAGATCTATTAATGTGGTTACACTAATAGATGAGTTAGAAGAGGTATTTCGATACTTTGGGTTACCGTGCCAAATCTGTAGTGATAATGGTCCACCATTTAATTCTTTTAAATTCATCCAATGGAGTAAGGAAAAGGGTATTTCTCTCCTCAAAAGTCCCCCTTACCACCCCCAATCGAATGGTTTGGCAGAGAGGGGAGTACAAACGGTTAAGTCCGTATTAAAGAAATTCTTTTTAAGCCCTGGTGGAAGAGAGTTACCACTTTCCATTATGACGCGGAAATTACTGTCTAAATACAATAATACTCCTTCCACAGTCACGGGAAAGTCTCCGAACGCAATTTTGTTTAGTTACACTCCACGTACACTTATCAATACAGTAAATCACAAGTTTAGTGATCACTCAGTAAGCGACACTATCAAAAATAATCCATCTACGAGTACTAAAAAAGTACATTTTGACTTAAGCAAAAACGTTACTCATATCGTCAATGATACAATTTCATTTAAGAAAGGGGAGAAAGTATTTTATAGAAATCATTTTAAAACATATGCCAAGTGGCTACATGCAACCGTGGTTCGAAGACACAGTAAATATATGTACCTAATAAATTTGAATGGTAAAATCCGTACGGTGCATATAAATCAAATTAGACCCAGAAAAGATCTGGTTCCTGTAGTTTCGGTTTCCACCCCTATTGAAGGCAATAATGAACATATTGAGGGTAACGACTTAAGTTTAAGGAGGTCTGGTAGAGATAGAAAATGTCCGCTTAGGTACGGCCTAACTGAAATCTATTTATAGGTTTATTGGTATTTATTGTTATATGTTTTTTTGCATGTGGGTTGTAGTTTTAAGTAATATTTATTAATATATTTTGTATATTGTATGATTACACCTTAAATTGTTGTTAGTTATAATACGTATTAATGTGTTATATTCTTATATCTGTATATTCTTTATTGTTATTATATGTTGTGTTATATTGTTATTTTACACGTAATTGTTGTAAGATATTGTGTAAATGATATTTAAAAAGGGGAAGATGTTATGTATGATGCACACTGTATACGCGTGAGTGCGAGATGAGAGAGTGGGAGCCTTAGACGAGTAACCGGGCGATGTGGCGTTCGGGCTCTCTCATGTCAGATCTCCCGCCGGTCTCCGTGCAATGTGTCTTTTGACGAATATGTAAAATAAAACGATT
>SMLS01048296.1:0-10664 GCA_004785975.1 Popillia japonica | reverse complement strand
AGGTTAAATAAATCAAACAGCTATAAAAATACGTATTCCCTCTCCTTCCTTCTCCTCTTACCCTCACGAGAACATGTAGCCGTATATCGGAGACAAATGCAAGTACCATCTTCCGTTTCGCAAAAAGAGGAGCCTACAGTCGCAGGATAGTAAATTGCCGTTCACCGTTAGAGAATGCTATCAAACGGAATTCATCTGACCCTAAGTCATCTTTTGAAAAGAATCGTTCCTCTTTTGTCGGGGGTTTGTATATGTGCTGAAGAGATCTAATGCCTCTACTTCTACGTAAACGGCCGTAGCCATGGTGCAGAAGCGATAAACGTACTGTTCCTTCCTGCTGTTTCGTCATCTCTTCCCTTTCGGGCGTAATATCAGTCGTCGCTTCATACTGCGGAATTATGACAACGGCCACCGCTTCCGTAACGGGAAGGAGCAGTAAAAGATGGTCGCCTCCCTTTTATGGCTTAGGCTTTATATGTTTCTCTGCGACGTATTTTAACTCGTCTCTTTGAGTTTTTCCTTTTCTTTCTTCGGGTGGGAATTGAAAGGGATTAACGACGAGAAAGTGATCGCGAAATTTATTTTCGCTTCAAATTGCTTCGTCTAAATTATTTTGTTTTTTGGGTTTTCTGGGAAATCTAAATTCACCAATTTTCAATCAATTTAAACGGATTTCTCTCTTGATAAATATTTTGGGAAACTATCTGAATCTCCCTCGTATATATACATACGAAAACGCACGTGTCACTGTTACAATGTTTCTATTAATATTTTCCTTACTATTCATAGCAGGTACAGCGTACATTTCTATTTCATACACCGGTCCCAGCAGGTGGGATTAGATTAAACCGCAACTAGGTGTTGGCACCGCGCTGTGTTTACCCCCATAGAATTTATTAACTCGCGCTGAAGTGGCGCACGTGAGATAGGGGGGAGATGGGGGAGAAAAAAAAGGTCGGGGGAAAGACGGAACGTCAAGCGGGGAGGGCACGAAAAGGTAACATCGTTGTCTGTCACTACCAATTTATTTCCACCCCGTGTCAACAATAGCGCCGAAATGACAAAGGCATTTTTTTTTACCCTCAACCGCCGACACTGACTACGAGGGAGGTCCCTCCGAAATAGTTCGGAATCGCGTCTTTCATCACTTCAGCCAGGTCGAATACAGTCTAGGGGGGATAAGGTATTAATGTGGAAGGGCTTTGTTGATAATATGTGCAGCTAGGTGTATACACTATATAATGTGTGTATAGATAGAGATATAGTTCGTTCAGCTATATCACATAGCAATACACATTTTTTTTGGACCTGTAGCGACCTGTCAATGAATTCATGTAGGTGATCATGTGACCGTGGGAGCAAATTTTCATATTTTGATTGTTTTAAATTGTCTAAGATTATAAAAATATAAACGTTATGTTTGACAGCTGTCAAAATTTGATTTTTTTTTTAAGTATTACAGTTGTACCAATATTTGAATACATATTTAAGTTAAGGTTTAGATTTAACGAAAGCTATCTACTTTAATATTCAGAAATATTAAAGCAGACAGTGGACTATGTTAGAATTGGCCCACCATTAATTCTTTAATTTGGAAATTACTTTCGGGAATTTCCTTAATTCAAAGACGCTGTCATTACGTGGGGTTGGGGGAGGTCGTCTTCTTTTCTCGTCACCAGTTTCGGTCCTTTCCACGAAGGAAGACCGTTTGTTGTTTGGTCAAGCCAGTTGACTGTTTGGTCAGTCTCACAGCCTACCAGCACCATTCCCTGATGAAAGTGTATGCCGGTGAACTGCAGACCCTTCACGGTGCTCTCCACCATTGCCTCCACCAGAGCTTCCTCTAATGAAGACCACAGGTCGGCGTCTAACATTACCAGAGGGTACTCCTCTGGTGAAGGGTTTAGTCCTCCTCTTCTGAAACTGCGGTGCTTGGTTGGTGAGATGTGCTCACTGTCCCGTTTGCCTTGGCTCGTTCCAGCCGTTGCAGGGGTGGCCTTCTGCATTTCCTGCTTGTGCTGGTCTACTTTTGCCCTGGCTTCCTCAGATTTTAGTCCCTGTTTAAGGCAGCGCAGGTATCACTTAACGCCTGCTCCACTGAGGCCTTTCTTCCTCGGATCGTCCAAGCCCCCAGACTGTCCTAAACTTGGAAGGGGTGTCGTGAAACGAGCCTTCCTTACCTTGGTGCTGGTGGCGCTAGTAGAGGGTTTGTCTCTACTTGCATTCCCGGCAGTCTATGCGGTAACATCCCGCTCTTTGGGTTTTTGTTCTAAGTTCTTTCTCATGTTGAACCCCACAAGTAGCACAGGAAATAACAACCCACCGGGACAGAGCCTCGCATTGTATTCACCCCCCACCGTAGGGTTCCCCTGGTGCCCCAAGGTTGAGGACCTCGCAGACTAGTCTTCTATCTAGCCACGTATCCCTTCGGCCGGACCCCCTTTGCCTTAAGATTTAGGTTTTTGGTGAGGGGTTGTCTCCTCTCGATCCGGGCGGCCCCAACACCCCATGCTCGCCAGATATGACCACGACAGCATGGAGGTACCTGGTATAAGGAACAGATGACATGCTCCGTCCGGCGCCGTTTAACCTTGGTGCAAAACCCTTAGCCACGACACGAAAGCCGGGTCAGGGGGTGGTGTATCCATGTCAACAGAAACCTGTCCGACATGGGTGACCCTACCGGTACCGACGCTATCGTCGGCGTAGCTTCCTGTATCGTTATGCGCACAAGTCCCATCACCCGCTCCAAGAACTAAGTTCCAGGAGCTTCGTTAAGATGTGGATACAGCGATGGGGAAAATTAAAGCAGACAATGGACTATGTTAGAATTTGCCCGCCATTTAATCTTCATTTTCTTGGCAATTACTTTAGAGCCATCTTCTGTTTTTGGTATATCTTCAAACGTATAAACACAACAAAAAGCAGATACATATTGCTGGGGGTTGGGTAGAGGGGTGGGATGGGTGGGGTGGTGGACAAATATGTTTTCTAATTTTCTCGAATTTTTGGTCTGATTTAAATTGTGTAAGTTTCGGGATTAGGGCAAGAGAGGAGTGGAGGGTGCTCCATCCTGTATAAATACACATTACTGAAATCAGATTAAAAATGTATGTAGTACCGAAAACTGTTGGCAACAACAATAACCGCACAAAAAAATAAGAAATCGTTCTTGTGGAATGAATCTCTATGCCCAATACCTAGCCAGTGATATAAACGGCAACGGATATAAAGCATAAAGGCGTCAGAGATTATGGGCGGAGTAGGATGTCAATGTTATTGACTCAATTTTATGACATTTTAAGACAGAATGTCTTTGCAAAAAGTATCAACATTCTTAATAGGAACTCTCACCATAACCTGACAAGTCCAAGCATATCGCTAAACTAACTATACACACTACCATAATAGTAAAACTCATCAACACCGTTAGTAACTATTAATATGTCAAGTGCAAGAAGACAGGTGAAGGGTGGTTTTACGTGCCTTCCCTTTTCCTTCCTTCTTTTTCTTTTCTAATTTTTTTTACTTCCTTTAGAATGTGTGTTCACGAAGGGTCGGCAAATCTAATTTGCTGTATCGCCTTGTTTATTACCGAAGCGATTTTAGAAATACTCGTTCCACCTTTAGAAGGAATTGATTTAGACATGATGGAACGTTTTAATTTTGTACTTGACAAGGTTCCGGTTGTTTGTGATGCGTTTGTAATATATTATGTTGATAACATATTGGGGAGGATATTAACGAATACCATACAGCCAATCGCGGGAAATATATTGTTTAGATCATGTCGTTGTGAGACTGGAAAATAGCGTGGATATTTCTTTTTACATTTCTAAAAAAAAATTATATGCTTGCTCTTTATTTATTAGGTTCAGTGACCCATTCATTGATCCATTTATCCATTAATTTCCCAATCTCTTAATATACAAAAAAAACCTCGGAAAACAAGACATTATGTTGTATTAAATTATTTATTTACGAACCCAAGAAATTGCTAAACTTATTATAAATTCATGACGGAAGCCACCATAAAAAGCAATATTAATATCCTGTCGAATTTCTAGTAGATACGCCGGACATTTCAACATTATTTCATTAAAGATTTGCTCCAGTAAGCTTGCGCTAAACTTTTTCTTTTTAATTCTTTTAAACGAAGCTTAGTTTAATCGCTTAACACCATTCGTAATCGTTTAATATTTAGGATTACGTTAAAAAGTAAGCTCTCGCGAAGAGGAAAGTCTATGATGTAACCAGCATACAAGAATAAAATTGCTGACTCATCGTTCTTTGCTAATGAAGACAAAACCTCGACGCTGTTGCGCTTGGGTATGCGGCTGTAGAAAAAAATATCATAAACCGGTTGATTTTGGGCGACGAGGCCTTGCGGACACGAAAACGAAAAGAGTCAAGGCCACCTAATCAAACACGAGTAGCAACGAAGGAGTATGAGAAAGCTGAAAAAAAATTATAAGCCTCGCTTTATAGAAACAAAAAGAAAGGGACGAATGTTTGTGAGAGATGGATAGATGTTTTGTAGCTGCGACGAGAAAGGTGTATCTGGTTACATTGTTATTTCGATACCCCAGGTGATTTTCGGTTTTGTTTTATTTTTAATTCGCGTTTTTTAACGTGTTGCAATTATTTATTACTTCTGTGTGAAATGTGAAATGCTACAGCATACTCGGATTGTTTTTTTATCTTTGCGCGTACACAAATTACACCTGTTTATGGCTTGTTGGTTTGATACTTACCTTTCACTTAATCTGCTGGTTTCATCTTAATTGCTTCATTATTCTGTTTTGATATATTGCGGAATTACATAACAAATGTATTCATTTTTTGTTTGGAAATGTATAAATCGTAATTATAAATAATGTATGTTTCAATACTGACGGGGTAATTAAATCTATTCCCTGAAAAGACAAAATACCCTACATAGGTAGAATGCCAAGCCCAATGAGAAGGTACTGAAAATAGGATATTTCCAGAAACGCAAAGAATCTAAAGCCTAGACGAAATTGCCAGCTAAAGAGTAAAACTTCCACACCATCAGTAACTGATGCTGTAGGGAAGGACTTTCTGTCAACCCAAGCAAAATCGTTGCTGTCCCATTTACCAATAGAAGGAAATACTTACTCAACACAGTATTCTTGAATGGTGCACAACTAAACTACTACAGTGAAGTCAAATATCTAGGAATCACTTTCGACTACAGACTAAATTGGAATCAGCATCTTCATAACCAAGGAGGTTCAGTTTTGTGAAAAGGTTCACCACAAAGCTTAGCACCAGAAGTGAATGGGATAAAGACACCGTTTCGAAACTTAATAGTAACGCTATCAAATGGTACACTGATGGTTCCAAAACGGCAGAGGGAACTGGAATAGGGATATATGGCCTTAGAACCAAATATTCCGAAAGCTTGGGGATGTACCCAAGTATCTTCCAGGCGGAAATACATGCCATTGAAAGATGCGTCCAGTTCAACATCGATAGAAGCTATGAGAAACAAGAGATTATCATAATGTCTGATAGTCAAGCAGCCAATAGGGCGCTGAACTCCAACGTTATCAGCTCCAAAATGGTTTGGGAGTGCCTAGACAAACTCAACAAGCCAGGCAAAAGAAATACGGTGACCCTGTTGTGGGTTCCAGGACACACCGGAGTGAAAGGGAATGAAATAACAGATAACCTTGCTAAGAAGGGAGCCAGAACACCTTTTGAGCGGCCTGAACCTTTCTGCGAGATAAGTAACAGTGTAATACTGGAGAAGCTCAAAAGTGAAATAGAGCAGATAAAATCCAAATACTGGGAGAATCTCCACGGTATGAGGCAAGCTAAAACTCTTCTGGGAACATATAACCAAAAGAGATCCTCAGAATGCATTAAGCTCAGCAAAACTAATATTCTCATATTAACAAGGATCCTCTCAGGCCACTGCAAACTGAACGGACACCTAAGTAAGCTCGGAATTTACAAAAGATGCCGAATGCAATTCTGTGGGGAAGAGGTTGAATCATCCATTCATCTACTCTCAAACTGCTCTGCACTGTGCAACTCAGGGGATTTGCACATGAAATTGAAGAGGGAGAACTACCTAATCTGATGCCTTCCGATATCCTGCACTTTCTAAAAGGAATCGGACTAATTGGTCAGCTGTAAACACAGCCGGAATGGGAGACGCAATAGATCATTTAGGTCGCAGTGGAGCACAAAGTAAGCTGCAGAAACTGCAGCGACTAGTATGTCTGGGAACCACAGGAGCGATGCACACCTGCCCAACTGCCTCACTGGAGGCATTACTGGGATTAGCACCCTTGCACTTGGTAATTAAGAGAACTGCACTTCTCAGTGCTCACCGGCTGAGTATATCACATCGATTTACACCGGACACTTAAGGATTCTAGATGACCTCCGAGAAGAGATTCCATCCTTAACTAAATCAACGGACAGCATGACTGTCAAATTGCATCACGAGTGACCATTTAGGGTGCTATTTCCGAGCCGCGAGGAATGGAGCTCTGGTGGACCCAACTTTGAAAATGGAGCTAGTGTCTGGTACACAGACGGATCCAGAGCTAGGCACGGGGTAGGGGTTGGCGTTCATGGACCAAGGACCAACCTCTCTAGAGCCCTAGGAGCACTTTCAACAATCTTTCAAGCGGAGATACATGCTATAGATTTTTGCATCCGAGAACACCTAAACAAATGCCTGAAGGATGCCAACATCTATATATGCGCCGATAGCCAGGTCGCTCTGAAAGCTCTAGCCACTCACAGGTTTGAGTCTAAGTTGGCCTGGGATTGTCGGATGAATGTGACTGGCCACAAACAACAGGGTTTCTCAGAGGAGGGTTTCAGGACACACGATTACCAAAGGAAATGACATGGCGGCATCAAAACACTAGCTCAAGAAGGAACTTAAACACTGGGAAGCAAAAGAAATGGCATTCCTCTGGAGGAAAACACCCGGACAAACACAGGCGAAGAAATTCATCAACTGCTCGCCAAATAGTAATAAATAACTTCTTGATCTAAGAAAATCAGACTTAAGATTCCTCACGGGCCTACTTACTGGCCATTGTCCTCTAAGGTACCATCTCGGAAAGATGGGCAAAGCTGATCAGGAGACATTTCGCTTTTGGGAACAGAGATCTGAAACAGCCGAGCACAGGTTTCAGCATCTAGGACAGGCGACTGTAACGCCTGATCAGATTAAGTCCTTGGCACCCAGACTAATCCTGGGATTCGTTAGGAACATCGAATTAGAAGGGCACTAAAGGAATGGGGTATTCACAATAGATCTATAGGTCGCAGTGAGGTGAGGTTATAGAGCCTGCACGACCCTTCTTTTACAATACAAAACTTCAAGAATGAAATGCAAACTAATTATTAAAACTGTGAAAAGAGAAGAAAAAATGGTTGTCCTGGAAGTTACAAAACAAAAAGAAAAAACAAAATAGGAACACAATACACTTTTGCAGACTCACCAACCCATCCATTTATCGATTCCAAACTATAAACGAATTTCTGGCGTTCTTAGCCAGGGGAGTCGCCTTTTTGGCAAGCAACATAGAGAAAGCTTTACGTTCAGTTCGTATGGCAATCACAAGCCACCTTTACAATTTCTATATTACTGATTGTAGACAAGCAAAACTAATCTATAAGTCATTGTGTTCTACTACATTTCCTCAGGCGGAGCTCCATCCAATTGAAGCCATATAATTGCTGTCATATTTAAAGGGATTTAAAGGGAAAATTGTTGTAGTAATATTGGAAGTTGATGTAGACGGAAATCTAGAAACACAGCACCATTTAAAGGACTTCCACAGATTTTATTTATCGTATGGTATAAGGTGCATACTTTTTAGCAAGAGCTTGATGAGCATTTTCGATAGGTCTTAGTGTCATAAATGTGACAATATGTACATAGTCCCAAGCAGGTCAAATTATAGTCTTCCTCTGCACAACAGCTGATCCTTATCCGCAGCGTATGTCTCTTGAATGGCCACTACGTCAATCTCATATTTCGTCAGTATTTTCTGTAGAAGTTGGCACTCGATTTTAATTTGTTAGACTCGGATTCTTGGTTCAAGTTTTCTGGTTATTTTATTGCACGCAGCAGACGTGTACGTGCTCCATAGCACCCCATACCATAATGACTTGCTGGCGGTGGATATAGCGTGGCTAAATGCATTGCTCGAGTACATAGACGCCCACCAGAGTGCCGACGAACCAAAATTCGCCCAATTCGAATCTTGAAAATTTTCCTCCACTCGGCGACCAACCTTCCGTTGACGCAGTGGTAGCTGGTGCGGCAGCGTACGGGAGTGAAAGTAATCCGCTACAACGCAAGTTCAGCCTCTATCAACCCTCTCCCCGTACAGTTCGCGTAGTGAGTGCGCCTTCCTTTCCTGTTGGCCAAACGGCTCCAAGTTGCCTTGAGGACGACCTACGCGACGTACACCGCTCGCGGTTGAAGTCGCGTACATCCTACCTCAGTCCATTCTCGCCATGCCCGTTGCGTAGCCGACAACTATTCTTTACTCCAACCCGTTTAAGTAGCGCGATCGATCCGGCATTATGCAGCGAATACCATTATTGTGAGTAAAAAATTAGCGAAAGTCGAAACTAGCTGCGTAGGCGACCTTGATGCTCCACAAATTTTATGGATGTATCTTTATGAAAATTAGGTTAGATTTCGAGAAAATTTAAAGAAAACGATATAATTTCATTTAAAATAAGGAAATTGATGCGAAATTTCGCTACTTCCGGAACTGCCACGATCTTGGACATACATTTAATGAAAAAATTTAATCATCTCGTATGCATATGCTACTTTGCACAAATTTAGTAGGTACGTCTAATGAATCACCCTACAAGTATGTACTACCTTATACGTAATGCAAGCTACCTTCTCAGATAATTTAACCCGATTCAAACCTAACTAGAATAATAGTGTTACCGTAACTGGAGTACTAGAGAGAATTATATAGCAGGTAGGTGGTAGCATCACAAATGCAATTATAACTTTTGCCAATTGCGCATGTAATTGCATGCATTTAAAGTTCCGAATTGCACGTCGACGTGGCGCATCCCTGAAATTGTGCGGTACGACAAGACGTACGCCATAAAATTCGACGTCAATTTGGCCGCTTTCCTGGACAGCTTGATATTATTGTTACTGTTATCGTCCCAGTCTGATTCGTGAATAGTGCCTGAATAGTTAGCAGGCAGCTTGCACAGTTTGCGATATTAGTACGATTACGTTGCGGTATTAGTTCCGATATAACGAGGAGGGTTACTTTGCGAATTACCTACGGTGCATGTGTGCACGGATCGAACGTGCTAGTACGGCGATCGGATCAAAATGGCGCGATAAAATGTCGAAAATGGATATCGGGTATCGACGTTGCTTGTTTGTTCGGTAATCGCAGATGAAATGCGAAAATATGTATTGAGGAGAATAAATTTAAAAACATTGACACAAGACGCTGCAGTAGATACATATCCTTAAAATATCTTTTGTATCGACACATAAATGCATGCACACCGTATCATTACACAAGTGTATCAGTCAACAATGTTCGAACAAAATCAATATTTGCTTCTCAGTTGCAGTGTGTATTGACGTATAGCAATATTACCATTAAATAACGTCGTCGTTCGTTGTCGTCGAGATAAACGCATGCACTTGAAGTGCACGACACGGTTTTGTCGGGGCCATTGTTTGCGGATGATATCCTCACAAAGCCATAGCGACGACATCGATATCTTGATAATGAATGTAAAACAGTAGATTTGCGACATGCATCGTTATATGTATACGAGCAATCGTTAAATTGAGTGTACGCTGTGTTTGTCGCTTCTAGACAAATACCCCGTTTTCGAAAGCTTTGTGGATGTTGGTGCAAATGCTTCCCGAAAGACAATACACCAATCCCCAAATCAATAAGAATTTTTTGTTAGGAGGAAATATTATTTCTTTTTTGCAAAATTTCCAAAATTGATAATTATAGCTTATTTTCTCGTTCCATATCTAGAAGAGAGCTTCGAAATGCTACTGTCACTTCTTGTGCTCACTTATTTAATTTTTGCCTATTTTGGATATAGTTTTGAGCTTTGTTTTGAATAAAGTTCAAAAGCCGTTTTCAAAACTATCTTTCCACCAACGTGACTGCTTTAAAAACCAGCATGTATCCGGCTAAACAGCTTTCAAACCTAATTACTTCCTAGACTTAAGGCCGGGTAAAAGGTAGTCCACAACTAGTTAAGCTGTGCCCAAATCCCCAATACTGTCCCAACAAGGCTACTTCGAAAAAATTAACGTTCAAACAGTCAAACTATAGCTAACAATAGCTTTTCATCAAGTAATAAACTGCTTTCAAAACCACATATAACCAGTTAATCAGCTTAGAGTTTTCCTATAGAGCAGCTTAATACTAGCCCCTCATCAGCTACGCTGTTTTCAAACCCAACCCCCATTAATTCAATTATTTTTAAAATTATTCTTTTACCAACTAAACTGCGTTCAAAACCAGTTCTCTAGCAGCTAAATTGATTTTAAAACGATATTTTCAAGACTTAAGACCACTTTAGAACTACATCCCAACTAGAGTTCCAGTCCAGCTCTGCAATAACCAAGCTATTTTCGAAAGCAG
>ML216070.1:346-15526 GCA_004785975.1 Popillia japonica | reverse complement strand
CAGGATCGTTAATAGTTTCTTAACTCGAATTACCGCCAACGTTATACGTGTTTCGCGATAGCGAATTATCCAACAATCGGTCACGGCATTACACCTACCCGGCAACGATTGGGTTGAGTTCGGTACGGGACTAGCGGCTACTCTCGGCTAGAGTATGGTGGGGGGAGAGAGAGAATATAACAGGTCCCGCGAGACCACCGATAAGCTCGAGGAGAAAGAAAACATCCGTTCCGCCAGGATAATATAACGGAACCATTATTTTACTGCTTAAATTTTAATCCCAATCTTTCCGAGTTCGTTCCCCGCTTCGTTCCCATCGGTCCAGTGATGAAATATTAATGTAAACCCATAGTTTCATCTTTACGAGAGGAGAGCTTTTCATTCGGCGTTTTTATTTGTTTTCTCTTTTCTAAATACAGCTTCTTCGTTTCGCCCCTTCTGAACCGTAAAATCATTCTCGCATTTATGTCTGCATAGACTAGCGAATTTATTGGGCACTATGTAGAAGACCGTATGCATGTTATTGTACTACTATATTAAGAATTATAAGAAACTAGCTTTTAATATATTTCCAAATGTTACTAAACCTCTTGCAATTGAAGTGAAGTTTTGACAACCTAATCAGCATGTATACAAAGCAGGAAAATCAGATTAAAAACCTTTTCTTTGAAATGGGCTGTGATATAATGATTCCCAAGCTCTCATTCGATAAACCCTTCAAGCTTGTCCTACATTGGAAACAACGTTGAAAAGCAGTTACACAGCAAACGAATGATGAGGCAGTCATCCCAGTAATTACCAGCTAATGTGCTGGCTCTTAACCAAGTACAGCTTAGAACACTGACGAGCTTGTTAACAGGACACGGCTGTCTAAGGGAATATTTGCATAGAATTGGAATCTTTAAAGACCAACGTTTCTGCAGATTATGCAACGTGGAGGAGAGAGCAGCCTACCACATTGTATTGGATAGCATTGGTACAACGGAGCTGTCATTTTTGGAACAAACTAACCAACTAACAGGTCCCCCGCTTAGGGGTTCGCACCAAAGGACCTAAGGGTAATCAAATAACAAATACTTCAAAACTTATCTGAAGCTTTGTTGTAAAATTGTTTAAAACAATCAAAATTTTTATTAGGACATAAATCCACTTACACTTATACATTTATCACAAAACCCTTTGGTTGCTTTGTACAATCAAGATTTACATGCATTGTCGTGGACTGGCCGGTAGTTTAGTACATCATACAATACCTCCACAACAAGACGCTATTCTTGACGCTTTTGTAATCTGATCGAAGCCTTGGGTGGAAGAGTGGACGTCGTCGGTATTTTCTCACGCGATATAGAATCTGAAGTTTAGAAGATTTAACACAGTTTTCTTTCCAACCCCTAACAAACTTGCCTTCTATTTGTATTGAAAGTAAGCATTTGTACAGGAAATGTTTATCACATGCGTAAAGTCCAGTTTTTCGACATGATAAATGTTCTATAAATTTGAATCATAAAATCATAAATTTGTTTACACCTCTCCTGTAAGCACTGCAGACTTCCCCATTGCTTGCATTTATCGACCATTCCAATTCCTGCAAATGTTGAAACGAGGTGAAATGGTTTATTGTCAAACCACTTGGTAACGATGACTTTCCAATCTTGGGAGATAAGCTTCTCCATGGCATCCCTTCTTTTGTACTTACTTACTTACTACAGATTTTTATCTCTATAAATGGTGGATGATTGACATGTTCAGTTCTTTCAGTGCAAGTGGCATAAATCCCTTAATTTTTCAAAAATTGCAGTACATTATAATTTGAAAGGAAATTATCAACAAAAATTGTACAGGTTTCTAAGTAATTCTTTGACTGAGTTTCGAAACCAGAGACCCAGCACAGATGCCAACTAACGTTTCATTTATTGGAGGCCGGTCGGACCAAATCTTTGATGGGATACAAATTTGTAAACTCAATCACTTCTTCAAGCAACTCTATTGTATTGCAAAAATATTGTCCAAATACAAGTTTATAAGCATTAATGGTACCTATCTATGTACGTATCTACCTATCTATTTACCTGTTACCAGACACAATGCATTCAACAAACATTCCAAAATCAAATTATAGACATACTCAAAATGTAGTGTACAACACCCTATAACAAGTCGTCCACCAACATGGACATTTTTTTACTGCCTTACAGCACCAGGTTGTACTACAATGCAGTGTAAGGTTTGCCAATAATGTGTTCAATTAAATACACCATGACCAAATGGTATTTGGAGCGAGTCAGTTCCTATGCTGGAAGCTAAAATACAGTGCCGTCAATTGACGACACTATGACCAAAAGAGTTAAGGGGATAATGCAAAAGTCTGATCCGTACCCAGTGTTCAAATCAAATCAAATCAGAGGAGAGGATTAAAGATGGTAGAAGGGAGGTGCAAGAAGGAGACCCTATAAGCACTAGTGTCCTTCATCAGAAGAACCAACTCTATACAATGAGCACATTCAGATTAGTCAAGAGGATAAGTTCCTGGGGGTTACCTTGAACTCCAAACTGAACTGGAAGTCACATTTAAAAGGAAATAACTGAGAAATGTAAGAAGGTGCTAATAAAAACCCGCAGAACAGCTGGAAGGCAAGGGAACTCAAAAATCACATGACCTACTGGTTGTATACTATGGTAATAAGAATCAATCTGACTTGTGGCTGACTGGTTTGGTGGCCAAAGGTTACACAGAAGCATGTAATAGCTGATCTGTCGAGAACTGAAGAAGTGACATGCCTGTGTGTAACTGGAGCCACTAAGCGGACTTGAGGAGATGAGGATATTAAAGGGAATACAATAGCTGACGAACTAGTCAGGAAGGGCTCCGAGAGGTACTTGATAACTAAAGACTCCGCTGGGAGAGAAATCTGGTCGTGGTTGGACAACGAGAAGGTTAAGAAATGGAGGTCGACTTTAGGTCAACTACATACTAAAGCGCTAATAGTGCATGCTAAGTTCTCTGATAACCTGCTTGGACGCAGTAAAAAGAAAATTAAGTTTATTACTGGGCTGGTAACCGAACATTGCCACCTCAAGAAGCATCTATACAACACAGGTCGAGTAAGCGCACCGTGGTACAGGAAATGCGAGATACAGAAAGAAACGAGTCTACATGTAATCTGCTCGTGTGGGGAACTAAAGGAACTCAGGCAGAAATATTTGGAGTCCTCGAAGGTTCTCAAGCTTCCACTGGGCAAGATACTGGGCTTCATAGAGCAAACTAGGATGCTCGAGTGGAAGTGAGCGATCTGATAGGGTCATGAGCATCTAGCGCAAGTGCCTGGACAGTAAGGTGTCCACATTAATTTGTGAGAAGATGAAGAAGAAGCACCCAAACAGCTGCTATGGACAACTTGCTAACATATCTCCATTGGATATGTTTATCATGGGAGAGGCAAGAATGACTGAGAACTGCTAACAACTGGGGACCCACAATGTGTCAGAGCACACTAGTATAGAAGTAACAGAGAGAAGCCGAATCTTTAATATGGGCAGTGGCATAGCAATCAGCGAGATCTTCTATGACAAAGTTACACACTCTTCACTTGAATTGGGACGACTGGAGAAATTGTAAATATGTACGTGGTACAATTAGCAAGTGGACTGCGAAATGACACCAATCAAATTGGAGCTGTGTACCCAACTACTGTCAAACCGATTAACTGTTTACTTGCACTAAACAGGATTAAAATCAATCAATCAGTACAAATATTTATACCTTATGCGCTGTTTTAAACAGATGCATCCAAACGAAAACAGAAGCCGGCGAAATGGAAAATAGAATATAAAAAACTAATGCAGAAATAAGCTGATTTGCTGCAAATAACCTATACTATTATTGTGACTAAATATTTGAATAGATATATGTATACATACATGAAATAATAAAGCGAATGGTGCTTGTACGGCATTTAATACTACACCCGAATCATTTTTTTAATGTAAATACGTACTTAATGTTCGGTCCGCTTTCCAAACTGTACATATTTATATTTTCCAGTTATCATCGAGTGTTGTTTATGTATATTAAAAAAAAACTAGTCAGTGGAAAAAGGATATCATTTAATTTAATACATTTCCCTGGTCGATTTTATTGAAACTGCATGCTAAATTTCCAAAGCTATTTACCGTATTTTTACTATGTTACGTTTAAAATATTACCATTAAAAAAATATATGACACCAGAGAGTATGTTTTGCGTTGAGTAGTTTATAGGGAAAATCAAAAATTTCCAATCAAAACTGTAATTAATGCGCTGAATGCTTCGTATCGCTGGTAATAAAATTTGAAAAATTATGATAGTTATAGGTTTAAATATAAAATAGGCAGTCGTAACGATATTTAATAGCTGAAAGCAGTGTATTTGCTAAATAATAATACGTAAATTTATAATATTTGCAATCAATACAAACATTCTATATTTCGTTATATGAAACAAAAAGAATTATAAATCAATAACAGGAAATTTGGTTGGTGTGTCCTCTATACTGGAGCTAAATGGAATCACCTAAAATATCTGTCAGAGTTTGAGAGTTTATACCAGGTTTATACTAACCTCCAAAGTGGCATCCATAATCGCAAGTCAAATTAACAAGTTGAAAATACCTCTGCGTTATTACGTCTATATTATTTAATGCTAGCTTTTGTATTTACCGAACTGAACCTGTAGAAACTGTATCTGATTGAGATATATTTTAGAAGTGTCAGTGAAATTAATGGTGAATGAGGTTATTCTGTGAGGGCTGCTTATCAAGATCTATTGCAAGAATTTGCAGACTTCACAGACTACTTTCAGACCGGTAACTTAGCGATAAAAATTAATCTGATATTTCTAAGGACAAGTAATATTTTCGTTCTTTCTCACACTTTTGGAAGGAATGCGTAGGTGGCAGGACGATCGCTACATGGCGGGAAAACTGTGTAATTTGAAATAGTTTCGTATATATATTTATCGTCCAATTAATTTTATTAAAATACTAGATTTTGACTTCTGTAATAAAATCAATTTGAACTCCTTAACTTATATGTCATATTACATAAAATACTGCCCCAGTACTAACAAGAGTAACCTGTGAATAAAACAAAAATTGGAAGATTGTAACATTTTAATGATAGACTACCAAAAACAATAAATTTACTCCATAAATTTAACTTTAACACAATTTATGGTAGGGCAATTTTATATGTAGAGTTTCGTCGATGTCTCTAACCAGAAAAACTCCAGTTACATCGAACTGTTGACGGACAATTTCATTTTGTTGGCTATTGCCATAAAAATTCCAAATGTACTTAATAATTTTGCTACGGGCGCGTATATGACAAAATCTACATCAATCTGTTAAAAACCTCTTGCTACTAATCCAGCTTTATATTGCTTTATTCCTTCTAAATTTTCGTTTATTGTCTCACTCATTTACTACTAACAATTTCTTTGGGTTCCGGGCAATCATCAACCTCTGTCCAAATGTTGTTTTCCTTTCGTCATAATCCACAGATATTCCCACTTCAGAATTTGCATCCCATTTCTGTTTTACTTCATTGGAAATGTCTGTAGCGACATTCTGACCAAATGGTCGTAAATTATTCCTAACTTATTTTGTGAATAGCTAAATGCAGCCCTTTTTAACTAATAACGGGTTACTTTCTTTTTACTAGTACAAATGGTATAAATACTGTGACAAATTCATTAACTTGACTTTTTTATTGGGTAGTTAAGGGAACTTGCTATAAACAACAAAAGTGTTAGAAATATGAAATATGTTATCCTTTTTTTAAAGAGAAATCATAAATTTGCGCATGCGCAAAAAGCCACATCTGTCGCGTCATCTGACTCTGCTGTTTCCGAATATGAGAGAGTTGGACAGATCTATAGCTTTGTGTACTAAATAATGATAGAATTTTCTGCATTAATTGGAAACTTTAGTTACCGGTCTGCAGACATTCTTGTAACCTACGATCATTTTTACACAGCTATTCGCTGTTTTGTGCAACTGTTTAGAGAAACTGGTAGCGTGGATCGCAAAAATGGCAAAAGTTTTATTTGCTGTGTCAATAAATTCACATTGACGAATAGAATGTTAATATTTTTTTAGCAAGGATGCTGCTTTAGCTTCGTCAGCCCTCTACATGCCTCGAATACAATTCGATCTGAGACCTGTTCCGAGCAGGAGTTATTGCCTTCACAATGCAGGTATGTATTTTTTTTTTCTTTTTCACATACTTACTTCTGCAAGATGGAGCAGCTCCACCTTACTTTACCCAACTACGACAATTTTTGGATTATCAATTTAGCGACGTTAGATTGGTCAAGGAGAGCCCTAGAATTGCCTGCCAAATTATCGGATCCTACACTACTTGAGTGTGTGCCACATGATCAACTTTCTTACAAGAGAACAAAATGTCAGGAGAGCAATTGAAGCAAGACTATACTAGTATGCAGGGTTCTCCACGTAACCCATTCGTTAGAAGTTTTCTGTTATAACGTCCTAGAACAGTTCTGAAAATTTCTAGCTTATAATAGGCGTATTCCTTTATCTGTTTGGTTAGCTCACTTTGGTTAAAGTGAACAAACGAGAACAAACCAAAAATCTGAAGTCACCACACCAGCAACATTAAGCGTACAAGTGACCAATATTGAAACCGTTTACCGTCAAAATAATTTTAGGGTGGTTAGTACAGGAGTAAAGGGAGGTGAATTTGGTTAGTTCAGTTTGGTTGCTTTATTTAAAAACAACACAATCAGATCAATTTCTAAAGAAACTGAACTAACCTAAAGTGACCAAACAAATAAACGAATAGGCTTGATGTTGCTACTTGGTTAGTCAAAATAAAATTTATACACTCATGAACCGCTTCCGGTTATACTGCAAATCGTAACCAACTTAGATATTTCAAATCGAATGTCATATTTTTTATTGCTTTTTTAAGTTCCTTATGAGGTGTTACAACATTTCGTATTCAGGTTCCTTATGTCAAAAATTAACCGTTTTTGAATTATTTTGATTTTTGTGAAATTTTTTGCGCACAGAGGCCAACGAACTCGACCCACTCTGTGTCTGGATCGGTGATGGTTTCGCAGAAGCCAACGAAATCTCGACCCACTCTGCGAACGGACGGTGGTGATTCTGAAGAGACCAACTGGATCGGCCCACTCTTCAGAATGCTCGGGGTTATATGGGGCCAACAAAACTTCGGCTCACCCAACGGTCAGGATGTGCTGGCCAACTGAATCGGCTCCGGCGGTCAGGAAGGAAAAGGAAGAGAGTTGACAAGTAAGTCGAATCTAACATCAAAACGTGGCCTTTACATACCCTGATCAGTACCTTTCCTTGACGCCCCTTGATTTTTAATTATTGGGTCAAATAAAAAATGAAGTTCACGCGTCTCCTTTGCAAAATAGAGCAGACTTTATATTCAGAGTACGGGACAGTTTTCGAAACTTGGACGTTGACAATATAAGTAAAGCCAGTACAACAGAGTTACGAACAAGAATTATGCTCTGTTTAGATTGAAACAGGGATAATTTTGAATATTTATGAATATCATTGAGAACGTATTGTTTGACTTTAATTTGTTATTTTTATTAAAGTTTCTTTCTTGTTGATGTTGTAGTTAATGTATGCTTGTTATTTTGTTTGATGAATCCAAATTAATACAATTTGTCTAATACCTCATAAAACCTCATAAAAAATCTAACAAAGCAATAAAAAATATGACATTCGATTTGATATATCAAAGTTGGTTATGATTTCCGGTATAACCGGAAGTGGTTCATGAACATTTTACTTTAACTCACCAAGTAGCAACATTACAAGCTACAAATTTTCAGAACTGTCCTAGGACGTTAACACAGAGAACTTCTAACGAATGAATTACGTGGAAAACCCTGTATATGACGTTTTGTCACAATTTTGAAAATTTAATCTACTAACTAAAGAATCGTCTCAATATTTTCCCCCTTGATATGAAATTTTAGGTTCCAAAATTATGTGAATCACAGTAGTAATACAGTTATTTGGGGTGGCACATCTGCAATGAGATGCCCTGTATCACAGTTGTTATTATAACATGCCCTGGAAACTGTCATTCAACTCAAAGCATACTACTTAAAACAAACCTAAATAAATTACACCCTGTATAACTAAAATATTTAAAGTATGCTGTTGGCTAAGTTCCCTAATCAAAAATATACTTCCTCCTTATGCAATATATTACAGCACTTCCGTAGTTGCTTCTCATTTAATGAATTTCAAAGTGGCACACAGTATACGATTCCTGACATTTCAATATCATTTTCAGCGCACAATTTGTTACAGAACAGGAAGAAATAATTATACCAACGTGAGCGTTGTAAATTGAAGTTCATTTTAGCGCAGTAGGCCCTAAAATGAATCACTGGAGCAAAGTACAATGAAGCTCTGTTTGAATTAAATATTTCATAACGATATTGCGCGTACTTCGTAATAATTTCCTGAAATTAAACGAAATGAAAGAAAATTCAAACACATCCACATGAATATTAATGCAGTATAATATCCAGAATATCAAAGGAGAGATAATTACATAGCGCAGGGACAGTACTTATTATTGTACATCTATTTACATTACCATCTCCGTATCAATACAGGGCGAGAGACCTCTCTGGAGACCGAGAAATTCGCGAGAGAACAATATTTAAAGCGGCTGCTGTTGCAAGTCCGTCCTTCCCGCTTCCACCGCCATTTCTGGTGCTTTCCCGCATAGCGCCACTCTCTAAACCGTCAGAGAACCTAATTTTGTGCCCTCCGAAACGTACTCAAACATACTACATCATATATTCAGTGAATAATGGAAGGTGATGAGACTTCGTTCCTTTGCTCTTCCTCCATCCAACATCTCATTCAATTCTTTTACATTCCGTCATATAAATAATTTTCATATCCTTCTTCTCTGGCCTAAAACTCGTGCCGCTGGGTTGGCACTACAGCCGTTCGCGTTACGTATATCCATCGCCGGCGCTTCCACCATTATTCATTTTGTCGTGGGGCCGACGAGCGGTGAAAGAATTGCGGAAAAAATGCGAAATAAGAGTCGATGCTTGCGGGTATGTGAAGTTAACTTGTCAGGAACGAAATCTCGTTTTTTAACGTCAGCATGTTGATGAGTAAAATATGCCTGTGGCCCTATATTCACCGAATGTCTTATTGGCTCTTGATTACTTCAAGTAAGTATCTAGCAAAGATTGAAATTATCCTAGGCAATGGATATGTTTGTATAAAAAGTAGGCGTAGCAATATTTTCATTCAACTTTGACCAAAATAGGTACAAAAGTTAATTAATTAATTGAAAATTCTGGTAGTGCTGGCCCTGATCAATACTTAAATGGTGGAATGCAAAAGTGAAATCTCTGTAGCAAGTACCTCTAATCGTTGTCCTGCTAGAAGCATTTACTGAGCTTTAATTAATGGTAGAAAATATCCGACAAAAGGTAATGTCTACGGAAGGAATTGAAGGCGCGCACAATGTTTGACGTAGTAGAAGCATTCAGTAATTAGAGAGCGAAAATCGTAATAGCCAGTAGAAAAGTCTGCAAAGGTCGCCAATGTTACTCAAATTTGTTAAACAGAATGATGTTGCATCTGTTAAGAAAAGTAATTTTATAGGAACACACCTCGGCTTAATACATAAAGCAGTTACTGATCGTAACACACATGATATGTAAATAAAAAAACAATGTACATACATATACATATACCGGGTTCTTTTTTTATTATTACACATATGCACCTCCCCTATGTGTAATCATAAAAAGATAATTGTCAATCCATTAGCAGCAACAACCAGTTGTACATCAAACACAAAAATACATGCATAAGCCTGTTTGACACGACGTTAAATTTACGCAAAAATCTACTAGAAAATTTACGAATAAATGATATGACACGTTGCAAACAGAAAATTATGTAAAGAAATTTACTACTAAATTTATTCGTAAATTATTTAGAACCTGTCCTAAATGTATCAGTAAATCTGCGCGATAAAACTGCGCACATTATTGCATTGATGAAGATATCAACAGATACAACGTGACTTCTGAGCGGTTATCTCCACCTCATGTCTAGTAGTGCCCGGTTAGTAGCGCGCGAAAAAGAAGCGGTTAGCAGTGCACGATAAATAACCATAACATTAAAATCAGATTGTAATATTCTTTAGCGCTTAAATTCAATAGTTTTCTAATACACGAATTGCATGTATGTCAAAAAAAGTATAGTTGGTAAATCCGTTAAACTAAGACACGCGTGGTTCTCATCGTCAACACATGAGTGTATGACTGGTTGCCTTCTATTCTGCCAATGCATTGACAATTATTTTTTTAATGTTACACATAAGGGATATTATGACAATATAGTTTTTTGAATGGCAACTATCAGAGTTATTTTCATTTCATATACGCATTATTAAAATCCATATATAACCTGAACAGCATCATCCTCAAAAGCATAGAAAGACTTACCACCAATTAAATCAGAAAATTGTAGCTGTATTGGACTCACAAAACTGTACTTGAAGAAGTGGTCTTTTTGTTACCTGGTGGTGGACGGTTTCCAAGGACAGAATCATAAAGGAGGACAGCTTGTAGTTATTATGTTTCAGTGCACCACAGAAAGGCTTTCTTAGGGAAAATGTGAGACTTTGATTAAGAATAATCCATTGGATAAATAATAAATGCACATAGCACAGTTTTGCAAGGTTATGCAAGCCATTCAAGCTTCCAACATTCGCATGTTCTCTTAAATTTTAACGTTGACGAAAAGCTAGCTGAGGATTCAAATTCAATTATTATTTAAGAAATTATTTAATTTTTTTAATATTCAATTAATAATAATAGTAATAATAATAATAGTAAATATATCAACACATAAAGATTTATTTTCTTATACTAGATTGCCATATGGGATTACTAGTGCACCCGCGATTTTTCAAAATCGAATTGAGCAAATATTTCTTGATATACCAGGCGTACAGTGTTTCCTGGATGATTTACTAGTAACTGGTAGGAATGATACAGAACATGTAAAACATTTAGAAGAGGTTTTCAAACGTTTAAAAGATTGGGATTAAAAGTTCAAAAATCAAAGTGTTCTTTTTTCGGTAGAACATTTAGGGCACGTTATTAGTAGAGACGTTCTACATACTTGTGAGGATGAAATTGAATCAGTTAAAAATTGTGCTGCACCGAACTGTATATCAAAGTTAAAATCTTTTCTTGGTATGGTAAATTTTTATGGAAAGTTCATACCCAATGCGTCAATGATTTTGCAATCCCTATATAAACAAAATAGCATTTGCGCCTAGATAAAGAAATTTTATCAGTTTCTATTTTGTAAGAAATCTGTGTTAGTCACGAACTACAAACCGTTATTAACAATTTTTTATCCTAAAAAGAGTATACCAACTTTTGCAACAGGCTACAAAGATGGGCTTATATTTTGTCAGGTTTTGATTATGAAATAAAATTCGTAAATTCCAGAAATAATATCGCTGATTTGAAGTCTAGAACCCCGTGTAAAAATTTTTAAGCGATGATAGGTTCGGATAAAATTTTTTATATGAATTATTTACAAGAGTCAGAGTTTCCATTAAGTTTTAAACAAATTCGATTGAAGACAAGTAGAGATTTCATTTTAAGTAAAGTAATGTATTATATTTTACACGGTTAGCCACGTAACAATATTTTACCAGAGTATAGACCTTATTACATAAGACGTAATAAGATTAGCGTCGAGGAAAATTGTTTACTATGGGGTTATAGATTAATGATACCTACAAAATATAGAACCGAGAATATGGTCAAAATAAAATCGTTTGCTAGGTCATACGTTTGGTGGCCATTACTTGATGAGCAAATTGAAAGAGTCCCTAGAAATTTGCAAATATGCAATAGTTCTTCTACAGTACCACCAACATCCAAGTTAAAATAACTTGGAGTTGGCCGACAGAACCTTGGACAAGGCTTCATATCGACTTCTTTGGTCCTTGTTTAAATAAAAATGTTATTGTAATTGAAGTGCCACGTCTAAATGGATTGAATGCTTTGAAGTATCAAGTGTTTCGTCTGAAGCCTCAATTAAGGTACTGTTGTGTCACGAACGACGCAAATAAATTTTTTTTTGCAATGATTAACTAGAGCTGCCCTCCCTCTACCCCCTTTATATTTACCCAATTTAATTGTATGATGTGTGTGTGTTTTGTGTATCCAATGTCCTCTACTATCTATGTTACTGTCTCTGCCGCTGTACAACTGCTTGTAATCCTCTTTCTTCTTTCCGGCAGTTTTCTTTTTTTCTACGCACTTTAATTTTGATTGTTGATACCTAACTGGCACTTTCCAATTATTATTCGCTTTTTTGCGATATGTATGTATTTTTTAGACAAGTTTTGTTGTAACTTCTCTCTTCTGTCAAATTTTTTTAAACCTATCAAAACTCTTTCCTCCGTTTTGTTTTCTGTTTCACCCAGGGCTACCAGACGTTGAATACTGGATTCCACCACTTGATACTTTTAAAGATGTTTTTTTTTTGTAATCCCAGCTTGAAATTTATCGTTGTTTTGCCAAAATGAGTGTAATTGTGTATTGTGAATGTTTTTGAGATGTTTTACAATAAGTGTTAATGAATAAAATTTTTCACATTATTATCAGGATTTTTTGTTTTTTTCCTGTGAACGTAGCTATCTGGAGCAGTTGCTTCTTGACCGTGAAATATGATTATTCTCCACAATAATTTAATACCTTCAACAAAAGATGTAACATCTCAATATTTATTGAAAATATCTGCTGCAATTTGTCGCTATCTATACACCTCCTTTCTAATTTATTTCCATTTATTACTAATGCCAATAAAACAAGCCCAATACATGTTTACAAAAGTATCGTCTGAATCCAAAATAGCTAAGTCGAACTATTATAGAGTAATACAAATTATAGTGAATGTGTTTCCATTTACTGGTTCAAATTTACTCACTCCTTTATTTGCTTCTCCAAAGCAAGCTTTCAGGGTATTCTACCAGTTTCCTATTTGTATTACGGAAGCTACGCGAAAATAGTTTAAAGGAAATCAGTTTCAAATCGTTCCCTTTTAAATAATTCCTACATTTCGCCGTCAGAGAAGATTCGCGAGTTAATCTATACAGCTTCCGCAAACAGCTTTCTGATTATATTCTCTTAAATTAGATAGACGGCTTTTGATCAAAATTATGTTATATAATATGATGTAAATAATATAAAAAAGAAACAAAACTTTGTTTATTTTTCTTTTTACCAATTCGAACGAACAAAACATTCGGAAACAAAACAATTAAATAGCGCAACAAGAAGAAGAAAATGTTTTAAAACTGTTCGGAAAGTTTTATCGTTTCATGTTAATTCCGAATTTTGCCGTTCGGAACGTGAATTGTTTATTTCACATGAATAAATCCGGACAAAAGCAGCGCGGTCACTGAAAAAGGAATCTCAGCGTTTGCAAATAACACGAAACAACTTCTGAAAGGGTGCACAAGAAATAAACCGACAAACGGGCGGTATATTAAGATGATCATAAATACGGAGGAAATGAGTACTTGCAAGAAGTTCATACAAGACGGAAGATAATTAATGCGCATCCGGCTTCGCTGTAATAGTGTAGTTATCTGCTTTTACCATATTTAGCGGAAAGGTTTAGAATTATTTGCTAGTTGAATTTAATTGTCTTATTTCGGTATGATAAATTCAATAATTACATATTTCCAATATCAGCCGTATATTTCCGGTAAATACTGAATCGGCTTCAGCAATATCACTAACACAATTAGTGCAATATAGCAGTTTATCTGCATAAATTTCTATATGCGATATTTTAACGGTTTCCTAGAACTGCAATTAAATTGTTTAAAAAAGTACTCGATTTGGAGTTTCAAATGCACAAATGAGAACTGTAACAAAAATATCGATGAGTTTGTATGTCATTTTGGGTGATATGCGCAGATACAGGGCAGGTACTGCCAACGCCAAATTAGATGGCAAGTGGTGGGAGTAAGTTTGCGCTGCAGCATATGGTGGGTTTCTTTTTTTAGTGTTAAGTGTCCAGCTTGTCAGTAAAGGTAATGACAACAATAGAATGCATTTGTTGGCATTATTTGCTTAACACGTTGAGTGCGCATGACGTACAAACGCGTCATTGTGTTACCGTTGGTTGTGCGCATGACGCGTTAACGCGTCATGAGTGTACTCATTCTATTATATGCGATCCTGACTCAGCGCTTTAAGATTTCACATATAGACGTCTGCAGCACATTAGGAAAGGTTTAATATAATTGATTCTAACACAGGCTCGCGATCGGTGTTTCTTTTTATCAGTTATTAGTAGATCATTGTGATTGTGATTAGTAATGAATCAACCGAATACTTCTGGCGCCAAAAGGCGTAAAATACAGCCAGAAAACAATAAGAAAATTACAGATGAGGAACCTACACGTATATTAGAAGAATCTGATTTACTGACGGGTAAGGTTCAGATAACGAAAGCTCTTACGATTCTGGCGATGATGATTCATCTTCCGAAAATGAAGGTTATGAACATAACCGCACATTACATTTGGTATAGATAACTTTTTAACATTTTTTTTATTGTAAATATAGATAGGCCTTTTGCAAATAAGTCAGCGGTTGATACTGAAGAAACAATGGAGGTAGAGGAGGCACTTAATTTCGAAGAGGCTTGCACTAATATGAAATTTATATAATTTGAAAAATAAGCCAACATCAATTAACAATTGATGTTGAAGTGAATGCCAATGATTACTTTCAATTATTGTTTGACGATAATTTGCTCGACCTAGTTGTACGTGAAACTAATAAATATGCGGAGAAAATGTTTGTTCCCAATAAACTTCCGAACACTCGAGAATAACTCGGTGGAAGGAAATAAGCAAGGATGAGCTACTGAAGTTCATAGGATTACTGTTCTACACAGGGACAATTAAATGCAGTGATTTGAAATACTATTGGAAAAGACACTGGCTCTTTGGCCTCACGTGTTTTTCTACATACATGAGTCGTGATCGTTTCTTCTTGCCCAATAAACACAAGTACGTTCATATTAATGCCTATGGATATCCTTTTTT
>SMLS01048283.1:0-26602 GCA_004785975.1 Popillia japonica | reverse complement strand
AAATATTAATATCAATATATAATAAAATAACAAAACTTATATTTCCAAGAAATATAACTCACTTCATTAAATGCTGGCTTACGTCTGCTGTAATACCAATAGACTGCTACTACAAACACAATAACAAGAATACCAACGCTTATACTGATCACCAGTTTTAGCGGAAAGTGTTCTTCTACGATCGGCTCATGAGCTAAAATATATTTTTCACTGTCAACATGTCAAAAATGACAAATTCTATAACCTCGATTATTTGACATACCTAATGGTGGTGGGGTTGGCTCAGGTTCCCATGTAAAGTTTTGGTTACACATGTTTCCCTCACAGCAACAAAACAATAATTTATTATTTGGTGTGTGAGATTTTGCAATACACTCTGATTTATTATAACAGTCCTCGTTATTTAGAAAACATCCCTGAAAAATATCATATTATTATAGACCTGCCTCACTAAGAAAGAAGTGTTATCTTGTACCTTCATAGTAATGGTTGCCGAAGCATTACTCTCCAATTTCCACAATACAAAGCAATGATTTCTCTTTCCTTCCGAAGGTAGCGGACAATCAGTAGTAATCGGTTCTGTACATTTAACAGATTCATTACAATGCTCACAAGTCATTGTAAGTTTATTCACAGGTACACTTGCTTCCACAAGAGGACTTATAATAAATAATTCTAAAATTTTAGTTGGCAATGAGTAAAAAAAGGAAGTGATAAAAAAAAACTGATTTAATTACCTCTTAACAAGATAAAAAACAATAAATAGATTGTCCTGGACATTTTGAAAATATTAGTGAATAACATTTTAGATAATATTCTGGCATGTATTTGTTTTTTTTTTATTTTGCGTATTATTCAATTTTTAAGATCCAAATATTATTTGTCCCAGGTCAAGAACACGAACAAGTAAACATAACACATAATGTGAAGTGAAATCAGAGTAGCCAACATAAATGAAATAATTAGACGGATTCCCGATTTTTAGTTTTTGTGGTTTTATTAAATTCTCCGAATATTTCACATTTTTAACAGAAATAGACCTTTCTTTAAATGGAACAACAACTTTTTTTAACAAACAGCACTTCCTACACTTCGTAATTCAATCTAATTGTACTTTTAACATTCAGGAAATATCTCATTATTTCTTAATAACCTCCGAGAATATTCTTAAACTGTAAATTATTTTATAGCTCTGATATGTAAAAATTATCGATATTAAACTGGAAATGTAATAATTAACACTTAAACGTTTAATTAAATTATATCAATCAGATATTTTGTTTTGTTTAATCACAACACCACAGATTTGTGCATTTTTTTTTACTAGCTCAAAGTCGAGTTCAACCATGTTTCAATCAGTTCAGCTAGCTGATGCAATTACACAAGCGACAGAGTAAATGGCGTTCAGCCAACGATTAAATGAAAAATTATCTCTATACGTGGAACGCTCAAAAAGTTAAGAGAATATTGGACGCAAGTGTGAAATTGTCACAAACAGTAGTTTTTTGAAGTATTACTATATATTTAATAAAAAATACACGATTTTTGCATACGAATCCATCTTAAATTCTTATTTCACTTGGTTATTCTACATGTGAATTGTGTGTTTTTTGCTGTCTCTGCAGCATGCTTTAAATCATTTAACCCTAATCTTTTTCTTAAAAAGTAAGCAGATAAAAAAAAACTGTTAATTTGTTGGTGCGCATCCTCATATTTTTCATAAATATTTTTATTGAATACTTTATTGCAATCGAATTTTACTTGTGGAAATATAGTTTATTTGAAGATCAGGCCTTAGACCGTCCTTTCTCCTTAATTCTAAGTTTTGCCTTCAATGATAGCGGATTTTTGAAAGATTTTGCACACAATGAACTTCCATCATTAATAGGATACATCATTTCAAGCCTTTGAAATGGCCCAATGAGTGCAACTCGTTAACTGGAGACACTAAATTGTCTACACTATAAGCGTATATGGAGAAGATAACTGGAGGTGGCTGATTCATACTCGAAATAGGTACATAGTGCACAGCCGCCACTGATACTCATATATGTAGATTTAAGAAAATTTATTGAAAACAGAATTAATAATATAATACACAGTTATATAAAGAAAATATACACAAATACAGATTATTAATGGATAATATGCGTTTCGGGCGTTCTAACTTCTGGATCTGGGAAAAATGCTCCAAGTGAAACGACAGCAAACAAACCAGTTATTATCACAAGTGCCATCGTGGCGGTTATCGTAAAAAATTGAGGATATTGATATCTGAAAATACACGAGATTAATCCGCGTTCGTCTACAACTCTTAAAGTATGAATATTTACCTAAAATACCATGCAGATGACAAAAATACACTTATCAGAATAATAAACAAATTTCCAAGATCCCAATCGCGTTGATTAGACCTACCGCTTCTACTTCTACTACTACCTGTACTGTTACTATCAACATTTTCATCGTTTGTGGCTCTTTGCTGGTGGATCAAGCAGTGAACAACGCAGTTGTTGAAAAATCCGTAACTCTGCAGAGAATCATCGTCCCGTTGTAACATTTGACCGTTGAATATTAATTTTATCAACTTATTTTCAGATATTTCGCTTTCAAAGTGACGCCTGAAATAAATTATTAATAAGAAAGTAACAATTTTATAGGAGACCCCTAGTATAGAGCACTTTATCTTCATTGCAAAGCTTTATACCTTTTAAATTCTCCTAAGAGCTCACTCAGCTGGCCATCAACAACCTTCAGATCATCATTAAGGTATTTCAATTTTATCCTAATACTATTACCATCCTGTATATCCTCTGTTGATGCTTTCGCATCATCAGTTAATTCAACAGAACACTCAATAGTCTCCAGTTGCTGTATTTCTTCTACACCACTTGAATTTGAAGCTGCTGCTGCTGCTGCCTTGTCAGGAGCACTGCATTCTCCTTTATCTGAGGAACTGGCACCCTCAGATGGATCTATTAATGACATCTATAAGTCTATAATATTAATATTAGTTCGAAACATACCTTTTGGAGATTCATGCTTTTTACTGAAGAATTCTAGTCTCTTCTCGCGAACCAAATCGTTATCCGCATCCATTTTTTTAATGATCACCGCTGGTCCGTCGTCTTTATTCTCTACACTGGAAGATTCGCCACCTTCGGCTTGAGCTTCTCCTGTTTCCTCAGATTTGGCTTCGGCCCCTGCAGTGTTCACATCAACCTCTTCAGTGGCTGGATCAGTTTGTGTTGGTGATGGATCTGCAGTTGTTTGTGTACCTTAATGCAAAAAATTAGAGAAATGTATAACCATATGTTTGTATAAATTGACTAATTATTTTAAAAATAAATACATAGGTACAACTAAAACACTATTTTATTTAGTAATTATTACTAAAAATTGTTATAAAATTGTAAGAGGAATCAGATAAATTGAATTTCTAATTGTTTGTAAACATTTGTTGTTTACTGTGTGACCTTGATATTACTGTTATTGCAAGCATTGCAAAGTATTTTCATTTAGAGTGATATGATGATGTAATCTGCAATTATATTAGAATCAAAGTCAGAAATTGTTAGATTACAGTAGTTTTGCAATTATGGAAACTTATAAATATTTAATTCACACATTGATTACGATCAATTTTACGCAATCCACCGATAAAGCTTGATAAAAGCGTATAAACTAAAATAACTTACTTTCAACTAAAGTTGATGACACAGTATGATTTGACAATCGATGTAAATAATGTCTCGATCGTGATCTCCGCAACCTAGTGTCCAAAAAATAAACAGCTCGCACTTGCCAATTATCTCGTATGTTAGTCGTCCACCATGCCAAACTTACTATAATAGGAATTAGTAAGGACAACGTACAAATTTCCCACATATGAAATGGTTTTAGACAGCCTTATACGGAGTAATAATACTTACATACTGTGACAACTAGCACAGCTAGTACGAAATGACTAAATTCACTATTGATGTCTCCTGTGAAGGGTATTTTATAGATCCTACAACATATAAATGTCTTGAAACCAACAGCCTATACCAAATTAGCTATTTTAATATAAAAATATAGCAACAGGATTGAGTACACTTACATTTTACGCTTTATATCGAAGATATGGACTGATGAATGGTCTTATTTTAATTATCATTCACCTAATAACATATGACATGATTAACAGATTTGACATATAATTACGGGATAATAATTTGACGTTTCTAGTTTCTAAAAAATCTAAACTCTAGGAAAAAAAAAATAGAAAACGTAGACCTCGATTTTCTAGCCCTTTATTGCTATAGGAATCTGTTTCTATGGCTTTTTAGCAGCGAAATCTGTTTTATTGACAGCTCCTTGCTTTAAAATTGAGCTTTTCAATAAGAGATGGCGCCGGTCGTTTAAAACTAATAATAAATCTATTTTAAACGCTAAAAATCTAAATTAGATTTATTTTCGCAATAGTAGTTGGTGCCTCCAATATTTCTTTTCTTATACCTCTTCACATGTTAATAATTACTATGTTTCTTCAATGTTCCTTTCACACCAAAAATTTAAATCACATATCTCGAGTCCTCTTTCTGAGAAATTTTGAAGCCCATTCAGCAACAGGCGAATCATCTTCTGCATCCCATTCTTCTGTTTCTTGTGAAGGATTCATAGAAGGCCATAGTTCCTTCCACGATGACTGAATTAAGTTATGTTAAACAGAACCCCAGCTAAGGAAAGATGATGGCTGCAGTAAAGGTGCGCAATTTGGTTGTAAAAACAACGTTTGTGCCCGTTTGGGTATCCTAGAGCAGTGTCCAGCAGCAGTAAAGGCTCTTCGAGCAAGATAGATCTGTTCATAAACTGATTTAATTTTAAGAGACATTTCTCATGGAACCGCTGATTGAACTCATCTCTTGTGACTCACGTCTTCCATTGGTTCTTATAGTGAACTAGCAGACATCCATCAACAAGTCGAGTTTGTGCCTTCCCGTATCATGTGAACTTGGCATAAATATGATTCTGTGTTCACTCACTTTACGCCCCGGTGCCATCTTCCAGAATAGACTATACTCTCGTCTACATTGCAAACTTGGTCCAGAAGACCCAGTTCTCGTACTTTTTCTCTAGGGTGAATGGCTGTATGGCAGATTTGTCGGTTGATAGTTTTTCATTCGTTATAGTTAACAAACGATTCTATCAAAATTTCTTCAGAGGTACGAGTGTGTTCAGAGCGCTCTTATAAGAACTGTATCTAGAGATAATTTTCCATTTTTATATCCTCAAATATGATTACAACAAGCATTCTAAAATTACACAGACTTATATTTTGTAGATTAGTCAGTCAAATAAATATTTATTGTAGTGCCCAAACATCTGTAGCTTAATTCTGGCATCTTTATTCGTAATAAAATCCAGACTTTACGGCCATCTCACTCAATTATATCCGAATAAATCCGTAACAACAATATCGGCTTAACAAAAGCCATAGAGGAAAACGTGTTTAATCACGCCATTATATGCTCATCCTTGTGAAATGTGACTTGTCACACTCGAAGTATTTACAGGAGGGAAATCATTCGTAGACTGCATTAGAAGTACAATAAAGAGGAAACGTCTTCAAAGACTGGAAGGGTCACAATACCCATTAAAATAAAGCATTATATAAGTAGCTTTAATGGAACTATGGATGTCCTGCCCTTCTTTGTAAACTCTGTATGCTCACACAGATAATACGTATGTACACATACGAATAGCAGATATACCCTTCTCGCGTAAAATGTAATTTTATAACAATGACAGGATGTAATCGGTCTATTATTATGGTGTGAATAAACCCTGGGCGTGATAAATGTGGTTGTAAATAATAAAGTAAATATTTATTGAATGAATAAATTTCGGAATGAACGCAACGTATTTGTCATGATGTTAAATTAAAATTTTTATTTACAATAACTCATATTAAAAAAAAGAAATGCCGGCGAGTATATATGTTACATACAGAGCGAAACACGAACAATAGCTGCATACACATTGTAAATTACAAAATATATATCGCTGTACTAAACAAGCCGCCTCGCATTCGGCTTGATTTATGGCAAGGTAGACGTAAATGTACGTGATATTTCTTCTACGCACTCTGAACCCTCTTCATCCATAAAAAAATAGGTAAAGTTGTAAACTTCATGCGAACCATCCTTGAAATGAACTTTGTGTTTCACGTTGTATAAACCTCCAAACCTAAAATAGGTATATTTTTTTCATGTTCAGAACTATTTCATAATAACTTCAAAGTAAAGTAGTCATTCCTAAAATCCTGTTAGAATTAACAAGATTTGGTGATTTGGCCATTCATTTACCATCACAAAAATCTTAGTTCTCTTTTAGAGCCACTTTACATAAATTGTACGATATCACTAATCAGAGAATTAATAACAGGAGAGGTGCAGTAGATACAAAGATATAAGTACTCAAAGTAGGACCACTATAGTACAACAAGAATAATAAGTTATACTAAGGATTTATATGAATACTGACCTTACCTGAAAGAATAAGAGAAAAAAAAGAAGCTCAAAGAAATAGGAAAGGATGAGAAGAAGAAAGGGAAAGTAACGAAACTAGGATATGAAACGATCGTAACCGATAAAAAAAACAAAGCAGCAAATGAGTAAAGAAGATCGACGGATGAGAGAAAGGAGAGGCTGTGTTGTGGGAGAGGGAGAGGAGAGTGAGGGTGAGGAGGAAGAAAGGAGGAATACAAGATACCACCAGCAAACAGAAAGGAAATGAAAACGGCAAAACTAAACAAGGACACCGCAAAATCCAAAAAGTAACCTTAAACATCAAAAATACTTTGGGAACTAAGAAGGGGTTAGTAGCATTGAATTAATAATTGGATAAATGTGAAGATACAACAGAAAAATATGCCAATGAAAGAAAAGATGGGAGATCAAGATATTTGGACTCGAATGGTAGCTGATGGCGACAGCAAGAAAGTCAAAAAATATACGAAAAACAAACATTTTCAAAGGAATTACGGAAACAAATAATGGATTACAGTGATGGGAGACTTAAATGGACGAATTTGCAAAAAGAATAGAAGCATAGATAAGCGTATGGAACAAGGGAAGACGGAAATATACTTAGAAAACAGTTTAACCATTGCATTCGCAGAATTCAAGCAAGAGAACCTATAAAGACGCATAAGAATCTTTGGGAATACAACCAGAAATGATTTATTGATTACTTCTAATTGAGTAGAAACAGTAGAAACGAGTGAAAGAAAAGATAGGAAGTGAACGCTATTTTTAGTAAAGATGCAAGTGATGCGCGAACGGAAGTACATAAAAAAATCAAAACCTTTAATCTGAGAAACATTGGAGAATTGTGTAACCGATACACTTAGAGCAGCAGAAGAAAACTTCAATGAAATCAAAATGGTCAACAGAAAGACAAGGAACACGGAATGGTGCAACAACGAAATACATTCAAAGGTAAGAAGCATAAGAAGGAGAAATGGAGAAAATATCCACTTACGAAAAATAGAAAGCAAATAGAAGGAGAAGAAAACAGGATAGTAATGAGAAAAGTTCGAACATGAAATAACAACAAGCTGAAGGAAAAATAAAACAGCACAAAAGATGCAGGGAATACTTCAAGGAATCAATTGTCCTTTAATATGTAAGACTAAAAACAAGAGAATGAAGAAGAAACCAATTTTCAGGATACAGAAAGAGAGGAAGAAATACAACTCGCTATAGGTCAGATAAAAACAGGCAAGGCAAATTGGTAGAAATAAAGAACAAGGTGGAAATAGTTTGGATAACTGAAAATCTTACATCATCCCACGAATATGTAAAGAGAGAATACAAGGGAACAACACCCTCAAGCATCCCAGATCTAATTTCTGATATGATTTCTAAATTTCTGAAGAAGTCCAGCATTCTCTTTCTTGGGGCTATTGGCCTAACATCACCCGGTTACAGATGCTTTTGTTCGAGGATGTATCTCAGAGGGACGTGACCGGTAAATAAAGCCCTGATTGTGCCGAGATCTCTAGCAGTGATTTTCTCTTATTGTTTAGTGGTGAAAAAAAAACGTAATAAAAATGTTTGCTTGTTTTAGTCTTGGACTTTTAATCCAAAAGTCTTTTGTTTAGTCTCCCACTGTTAAACATGAGCTTTACTTTCACATCCTCAGTTTCCTGGTGCTCAGATCAGTGCACCTGCTTTATCCTTATTGGACTATAGCTTTGAGAATGAAAAGACAGTTATATGCTAGCTTGGACTCAACGACAATCCAGATAATCTAGGAGCAAAGCTAGCATGTATACTTTCTACGTTTTATTTCTATTTGAAAACCATCCAATTGCTTCCCATCCAGCAAAAGATTTGTGGACAAATCGCTGATGAGGTCGTCTTGACCAAGATCGGAAGCTGTTTCTTAACTTCTATGTACAAATTCGTCAAGTCTTGTAGGCGGACACCAGATCTAATGAAATCATTCTTCATCTACAAATTTTGCATCTTTGCTCCCTAATAACTTTGAAACAAGAAAATGAGTGATTGAAACCTAATTAAATTAAAGAGGAAGCGTAAAATATAAATGCATTTAAACCTGTTGTATCAATTTAAATTACCAGCACACAGATACGTATAATAGGTGCATGTTGACATGAAATTAAATGCGCTCTGTGTCTGAAGGGTCATTATGGGCTTGGCGCTAGGGTGTGTACACTTTAGGGTAGATTGATCGATACGAATTGATGACACACGTTCCCAACAGACGAATTAAACTTCTAAGAACAGCTGTTTTCGGTTTCGTATATATGTATGTATGTATCCCTCAAGTTTCTGATGATCTATTTTTTTTTCTGTATGGTGTACTGTATAGTGTTCGATAGCAATAAAATGAATACGATATGTGATGAGGGTATCCGGAACGTATAAAACTGTCGCAGAATGAAATTACGATCAAAGGATGTTTAATTAAAGACGATGCTTTTATGAGATACCCCTATGAATATATGTATTTGTTTGGTTTTACTTTGTTGCGGGTGAACGCTACACCCACGCACAATTGAAGAATATGTTTAAATATTGAACAAAAAGATAATGGTACTATTATTACAACCGGCGGAAGTTGTCCAAAAATATGAAACGACCTTGGCATTCTATACTATACTTGAATTGTCCAATAACAATACCTGTTATTAGTGCATGTCGGTGCTAGCTACAAAGATTCAATAAAAAAAGTCCAATAGTAATTGTTGTGGTTGTGGTTAAAATTAGACACTTGGCAATATAATAGGTTGGCGTGTTTTAACAGAATAATAAAATACATATTTACAATAACAATCCCATACATATGTAAATATGGTCTATCTATAGTTTGAATACTATAGTGTAAATAGTTTTTAACTGCTATTCTTCAAGAATTTTAATTTCCTGAAGGCAAACGAGACAGGCCACATTTAAGCATATGGCAGCAGCAAGTGTTTCAGTTTCAATTTGACATTTCATTCCTGCCAAATCACCGCACTTGGCGAACTTTGGGAATCACTGAAACGTCAATTATACTTAACTATACTAAAAACCATATTAACTTTTTAATTCAAGACCTAGACAGCGTATTTTGCCGATCACAATGAAACATTTTCTCATTGGCCGACAGTACCTTAACCGAACCCACTGAACTTAATTGGTCTACATCAATAAAAACATTGAAATGAGGATGGAATCATTTTCACCGCCTTCGTCAATGATTTTGGAAAAGAAACCATGAATACCAGTAGGTAAACTATGCCACTACGAGAACGGACACGCTGTATGAGTTAGGCACTATATACGACCAAAACTAGATCAAAACCAGGTCAAGTAAGCTGCTTCTAAATCCAGATACATATATGGATTCTAAGCACCAGTCAATGGTCTTATGAAAAGTAGGTTAAGTACTTGCTTTGGCGCTGCTTTTGACCTGGTTTTAGTTGGTTTTGACGCTGGGGTAGTCGCACACCCTGGGCCTGGGGGCCGCGTTCTCTGGCAGGTGGGCTCATATAACCTGGGGAAGTTGTCTATTATTGTTTTTATTCATATTTTTACTTTATTTACCAGTAAAAGTATTGAAGCAGTTGCCTGAGGGCTACTTACTTTTATTCTAGTGAAGGAAGTAGCCTTAACTTTAAACTGGGCAACATTGATTCTCTAATCTCTAACCAATCCTTGCTACTGCATTGTACCACGTTTATCTGAGCCTAACTTGCTTTCTATTTCTTCGTATTCTCGCTTCCCATATTGACTGGTTACTGATTTTGAACTGTCCATTCTTTCCAGAATATTGCATAACTTTTTTGGGGCTTTTTGGAATCTAGATCTATTTGTTTGTGCAAGAGTATGTGACCTGGTATCCTAGTTCCTTATCTGAACATTCCGCTTGATCAACTCTGAACACCTTTGAGGAGGTGGCAATTCAATACAAAAAACTGTAAACCATGGAATCGGATTATCTGGTTTGAGGCCAAAAAGGAGCTGAATTCAGACTTCTTTTGTAAATTTAAATTATATATACTGCCTTTAAGTCAAAAAAAGAAATTAAAAATGTATTCCAACTTGGTGAGCAAGTTGGAATACTGCTCCTAAAACTACCGTATTTGGTGCAACATATCGACACCTGGCTGAGACTAGTGGCTTAAAAAACGGTGAAAGTGTTGTATCCAAGGAGAATCAACCCTTAGAATCATGGTCTGTCGCAATGGGAAGTTTGGCCAAATATCTGGCAAAATAGGTTGCATTTATATCATTACACAGCTTCGATGTATTAAATTTACCAGAAGAGGAATAACAAGTTGCTCCTCTATTTTCTTCTGTTTCCAACCCATATCTTTGTCTATACTTATTTTGTCATTAGTTTCTTTGTTGTTGTTTAGGTATATCCACGCCCTTCCCCTGCAGGGACGCTGCAAAAATTTCTAATAGACATAAACTGATATTTTTAATCAAGTTGAATTATATGTAAATAAATGTTTATTGTAATCTATGAATGCATTTGTTTACGACGCAGCTTTGTGGGTCTATGAATTGCACATGCGGTCTTTTCACAAATATTCTATTTATAACAAGGTCACATATTTACTACAGATTTTATTCATTTCGACCTGTTTTTTTTCATAGGAATCAGGTATTTTTGTTTTTTTCATTACAGAAACTTTCAGTATTAAACTACAACGACATATTATTACCTACATGTGGCCCAAATAAATGATCGCCCAATATTCCGACCCATACATTTATTGATGTCCTATGTTGGGATGAATTCTGACTGGGGCTGCACTGTTTGACGAAACCATTCACAACAGGATCGAGGAAAATCATTGTTTGATAGATGTTGGATTTTCTGTACGTATTACGGGTGCAGTAAAGATTTTATCCTGTTTCTCCGTAGATTAAAATTATGTCCATGTACTCAGTATTCGTATAACTTGCCATGATGTACACATAAGACAACGATTGCCTATGAATGGCTCAACGTTCTGGCTGTGTTGCCCATCCATTTATGCGTTGCGCTCGAAGAACAGGGCCGGACTGAGATTGAAAAATATTACTTTCTCGTTACTGCGTGGACATAAAGTATTGATTTTTTGGAATTTAGGTTTCCATACTACTAGCTTTAACCTCTTTTATTTTCGTAGACTGTTCAGTAACCATCCTGTAAGTACATATTTATTTGCTTGTTTCTGTTTTTAATTATGATATTTCTAGAACAACATTTTGTCTCCATTATCTACGTTCTTTCCTTCTATCTAATCCGTTATAGCTTTGCTACATTTAGTCCTTTACTTAGAACCGTAATATATAATATAATATAATATGTAACTATACCTGTAGACAATGTAAATTAACTCATGCATTGAATTAAATATATTTTAAACTCTCACGGTTACTTTGTTACACTCATGACTGAAAGCGGTTGAATTCCCTGTAATGAGTACGTATCAACACTTTCCACTTTTCACACATCGATAAAACTAATTTACTCGTCATTGCCGTCAATAATTACATAGCAACAATTAATTATACATCTTTATCACAAACACAGTATGAATTACGTTACAGTCGAGAATAAAGGAATTGCTGAAAATCCATACATACATAAATCATGCATTGATAACATATTTTTCGTCCGTTTTAAAAATTGACCTCTACTCGATATAAACGCTGTGCTAACGATTCTGTTCTCAGTATATTACTTACATCTTACATGCATTCAGATGTTTCATAACACGGGAAGTCGTCTTACGTAATTTTATTAATCGTTCCTATCTAATACATTTAGCGTGACTATATTAGTCAGAACACCAGAATACTTTTGCGTATTTTAGAAGGAATTTTCGAAGTCATAATACTTGATCAAATTCTGCGTTAGCTCATTTACGAAATCCCAGATTGATAGAATACAGAAGATTGAAAGTCTCTGGTGGGTAGTAAATGTTAAATAGAGCACCTTTTACTGGATGTATTTTATTAGTTATTATATTGAAAATGTTAAGGTTTCTTAGTCGTGTAGGTTTAAAGTAATAAAATATGTATCAAGGAATTTAAACAAATCTACGACCCACCAGAATCTAGTCCCATTCTATTTCGTGGCAACGATGAATAAATTTGAAAGTATAAAGAATTTTCGTCTCAAACTATTCACATTTCTGTGCACTCTAACGTCTTTGCCCTGCTGTCGCGACCATCAATTTATTCTCAAATTTTTCAAACTATCTCATCACACTACCACTTCTTCATCTCAGAATACCCTACGAAGAGCCAGTCTAGCACTCATCCGTGAATGAATCAAATCCTACTTCCCCACTTATTGTCTGCAGACGATTGGTCCCTAGTGGGTCCCATTTCTTTTATCCAAGCTCAAAGAACGTCAGTGCTCACCCTCCAATAAAACAACCAAGAAGCTTCCACCATCAAAAATAGTACATAATCTACCTTTACATCCCCTTTCCGAAACAGAAATATAGTGTGGCTTCCAAGAGTATTCCAAAACAGGACACATCCTTAGTATAATCACCGGTCTGCACACTTCCTACAGGAGATGCAACCGTTATTCGCTTTGAAACTGCCAAACGTCTCTTTTTCGCCAAGCCTCCTCAATACAATCTTTCCAAAGTAGGAACGTACAGCCCTAGGTTCTCCACGTCAATAAACAAGTCTAGTCATTCTTTCTGCTAATAAAGGAAACGCCACTGTCATCGTGGATAAATTACGGTACGTAGAGAAAAATAGAGAGATCTTCTACAAATTTACGGTATGCCCCGTTGTAAAGGTCGTACAAACGAACGGTGATAGTGTAACGGAAAATAATGTAGTAGTACCCGATCATCATATTGACGATAGATACCGATGGTTCTGAGCGCATTACACAAATGTGTGTTACCAATAATAAGTGCAAAACACCTCCACCCCCAGAATTTCGGATTACTTCGATTGTTAGAGAGCAAGGTCTTCGACGTTCCGATGGCCATGCATTACCTATCTAAGAGCAAGGAACCAGGTGTACAAAGCTATATAGCGAATAAGATACTCAGTTTCGAAGACATCCAAGTAGACTTCTATCTACCGCAGTTGGTATGCATGTATATTCAGATCCATGATGTCGCTGAGGTCATCCATCCTTAGTTTGTACATAGGTAAGTCGTTTTGATTCAAGTTCGAAGAAATTGCTTTTGTAATTGATGATGTCTTTTCCAACTAAAGCAACTCCATCTCATCCCCCTATCATGATGCATCCTTCTAACCAAAGCTGCCATGCAACAAGAATATTGCTTAAATTGGCACAAAAAAACACCAAAATAGTAACCAATACTGTTATACAGTGGTGCCATCTTTATAATGTGAAATTGTGCGACGATAACTGGATTCCAATATTCTTTCTGTCAATCTGCGATGTTGTCATCGCACACTGATTGGCCATTTTTCTACGATGGTACACCCATAAGATAAGATAAGATCTAGAGGGTCGTAGCACTGGTGCCTTTAGTCACTTCGACCTACATATATAGGTCTACTCGTATTATAACGCTGCCCTTCTCGCTGCTAGACTAGTTGAAGGCTTTTAGTGAACCTCTACTTAATACGTCTACTGAAGTGTTGATGTCGAGTACGACTGACAGCAACACATTCACACAAAATGTGTTCTGCCGACTCTAGATCTTCTTGGTATAGACGGCAGATTTGATCTTCATAGTTTTTTAGAGCTTGCATAGATGTACAATAATCCGCTTAACCATTTTCTCCTTCCCTAGTTTAAAAGCGTTCAACCATCTTTAGAGATATTATCAGAAAAACACTTAACGACGATGTCATTTTCTTCTTCTGACTGGAACCTTTTTCCTCTCAAATGTTGTTTGAGCTCAAAAAATAGCCAGAAGCTACACATCGCCAAATCCGGTGAGTAAGAAGGATTTTCTATAATTTTAATTTTGTTTTCCGCTAAATACTGAACAGTTGTTCCTGCTGTATGGAATGAGGCCGTTATCATGATGTGAGATGATTCCCTTTCTTGGCATTTTACTGAACACAGTAGGCAAACAATTTTCAATGCCATTTAGCGGTACCTAACTGTTTTCTGACTATGCAATTCAATTGCGGTCACCAAACCCGTCCTTGTAAAAAATACTGAGACATCACTTTTTCCATTGCTCGTTGTGTTTTTACCATTGTAGGGGGTTCCCCGTCTACATATACCAAGACTTAGATTTCTTGACGAGTGGGAACATCAAAAAGCGGCATGTCCGTTTCATCGTGGGTTAAAATTTTAGAAATAATTTGATGGCCTCCAGTATTCAACATATCCCAAGTTTGTTGGCAAATTCTAATAACACGTTCTACTTTTTGGAAATCTCTCAGATGATGGTGTACAAACCGAGTTACAACCTTTTTGAAATGTAAATGGTCGTGCAATATTGATCTCACTTGCGAGGATCCAATCTTCAGATTGGACTCTATCATTGTATAGGTAAGACGATTGTCTTCTTCCACCATCTTCTTCACCGCAGCAATGTTTTCGAGGTTAACAGCAGTTAAAGGAGGACCAGTTCCTTTTCTGTCTACCACCGACTTGCAAGCTCGTTCAAATTCTTTATACCATCTGACCAATGATGATGTGACCTTCCCAAATGTTTTGTGCAAATTGCGCAAACTATACTGCAATTGACAGATAAAATGATGCAATTGAATGCACTATTTAAGAAACAACAATTTGATTTGCACGGACAACTAGATTTTTGAATTCTCAATAAATGTATATAGCTTATCCCTCGTATAAAACAAATCAATGACACACCAAGATTTATTTTATTGGTGACATATGTGTTATAATTAGTACAGGTACCGTGACCTTTACGAATATATAAAAATCCGCCAGTGCACAAATTTAAAAGTGATCTGATTCGAATTTCGCCAATACATACCCACATAAACCGTATATTTATTTCGCCTCATTGTCAGTCAAGGAGAAACGAATATTATAAAAAGTGAAAGGTAAATCCTTTCCTTAATTTTGGGCAGTAATTATTAATAATAACATTCACTTTCCCTTCCCGAATAATTAATACATTTAAAGATTGAAAACAAAACAGATTGTCTTCTCTATGACATAACTAGATGCGACGTTCTTCACAGTTTAAGCAAAACAAATCTGATTGAAAGGAAATTTAATTGCATTTAATAGCCTTCCTTCCCATGTAATGCGATTAAAAAATAATATCAATTCTTGTAAAATAACATGTCAGTGTCGTTAATTATCGGCGTGTTAGTCTCGTCTACTAATTTGCTACGCTTAGTAACGCCTAGCAAGAAAAATAAGTAATGTATCTAAACATGAAATGAAGATACCGTTCACTATTTGCATAACAGCGTGCTGCCTGTTTAAATATGATGAAACTTGGAAAAGATTGTGTTGTCATTCAAGCTTCAGTGAACACTATCAAATACCAATTTATAGTTTATGTAAGGTTTCATATAATCTTAAGTAACTTGTAATATGTAATTAAATATACGAGGGCAACCTGAAATGTTTATTTTTCGATCCACGAAGATCAATACATTTTTTCAAACGAAGCTCCTTTCTTCAAACCGCCGGAAAAACTCCATACTTCGAGGTCTGCATGACTTCTCCATTAGAGAGAAGTCTCTTTCCTGCCAGGGATTTTTTCAGGTATGGGAATAGGGAAAAGTTGATAAGAACTATATTCGGTGAATATGGAGAATGAGAGACTATTTGTCTCATTCTTCAGCAATAGTCCACTGCTTCGAGTGATCTTTGGTCTCCAGTATCTAGTGGTGGATCCAAGTCTCATCCACAGTTACGAAACGCATGAAAAATTTCTTTGAATTGCGCTGAATTCTGACCAGACACTCCTCCGAAACGGTCACCCAAAATTTCGTGTAGATCCGCCATGAACAACAACAACTATTGCCAATAGACATACCAATGCATCTACTTCAACCTTCGTCCGCCATCTTTCGCCGATTTCGGAAACATTTCAGGTGGCCCTTGTACATTGAGTTTGTAAGAAACAGACATATTGTTGAGTATTTATTTCATAAAAAAAATGGGCATTCTACATAGTCTTTAACATATGTGCTTACTTGATAAAATATACTATGAAAGTCTTCTAAAAGTTTTCAGCTGTTTTGCTTGAAGAATGAGATGGTTTCTAAGAATCCGTATTAGAAAATACAAATAAAACACTCGCTGAACTTAGTTATTATACCAGGAATTGGGTGTTTTTGAACAAGATAGTATATACATACATACATACATACAAGCAATTCCTATGTGTACTAACAATCTTTCTTGTTTTGGTTTATTAATAGAACTTAACTTCTAGCTAGTAAAATTGTGCAGGTCGTAAAACAGACTTAATCGAATTCCTGCATTCCTGAAATAATAAATATTGCTTGCAGGCCTATACGATTTCTTTAATTATGTATGTATTATCATTAATTAAATTCAACAAAACTTGACGAGTTGGTGTATTAATATAATTTAGGCAGTCGCTAGACTAATAGCATTACTCATTAATATTGATTAAAATTATATTACATATTATGTTTACAATTTAATATGTGTGAGTATTTCCGGTTACATTATAATCATGGTAAGTACATACATACCTGTACATACACACATATTAAAAGGCTATCACATAAATATTGGATTGAATAATCGTATAACATCCAATTGCTTCAGTGAAACATTTAATAAATTTGCAAAATTATTGATAATTGACAATTTCCTCCCTACTTCCGGAAGTTTAATATACCCTAAATGTGTTATATAAGTAATAACACATTAAAAAATCTTTTAAGCATACCATTGACAAACGAATTGAATCTTCCGTAGTAGCGCAACATCTTGTTAAGAACGGACACAGTATCTCAAATTAACAAAAAACAATTAATTCGCTACGAGAACTTCATGCCCATGAGGGCCTGTACATAGGAAAATACGAGAACCTAATGAATTGGGAAACAGCCATTCTAAAAAATTCCGTCTTGTTTAATCTTCTGAAAGATCGGCCGTTCTTAATATTAGTTTAGCGACTAGATCAGTTTTGACACGAATTAACTTCTGTTTTATCAATACTGCATAGAATAGTTATTTAAACGATAGTTTCTAAAATTTGTACTAAATTAAACGTAAAAATGTAAATAATTCGCCTCGCCAAACTCTATCTTTTACTACTTTTTACAATGAAGAATTACTCTTACTTCATCCCGACTAGCAAGTTTTCTCTTTCACTGTGTACTTGCAGAGATAACACCAGAAAGTTGAGAATAACCTTCCCATTACATTAATTAAAAATAATTATACATAATCACAAAGTAAATTGTAAACTAAAACAATGATAATTATATTCATTATGTATGTATAAATATTTACTTCTATTGAAATTTTATAACAAAACAAGGCTCCCTTCACGAACAATTAAAAAAGTAAATATGTTTGTGAGAAAAGTACGATACTATTTAGTTTAGTTAGGAGAAAACAAATTAAATTTAAACTGTAATATCGATTTATTCTTTTTAAAGTATTTATTGGAACTAGAGTTGGATTCTTTCATTCACTACTCCCCTAAATTATTTTCAATTAGCTAGTTGACTGTCGTAAGCATTCATCAAATATGTTGTCGCAAAATTGTTCTGGGAAGCGCAATGCTAGAAGGTTCTGCCAATAGAAAAGCCGTGGATTTAGTCTATCTCGGATTTTGACAATAAAGTCTTCAACGTCTTTTCCACCGTGAAAAATAGGAGACTTGATTTTATGGTGAAAAAATAGATAAGTTACCCTCTTTCATGCCTCACACGAGGCGCCACTGCTAACAGCACAATTGTGTGCCTCTAGGTTTCTTTTATATACCTAATAAGTGTACGGGCAAGTATCAGTAAGTAATATTAAACTAAATTATTATTCTTTTATTTGTTAAATTCAAAAATTGTTCAATTAATGCTAAAAACATAAAGAAATAAAATAACTGACATTAAATGGCATGCTAACGGTTGGCCAGCCTGCATTTCCCCACCAGCTTTCCAAACTATGATGGCGCTCTCGTACTGGCAGTTGTGTTTTGGATTGTGTAAAGTAGTAATCGAGCTGAGCCGATAGCGCGGTTATCTGCAGTGAAAATAACATTGATAGAGGCGAGACCTCGTTAAATAATGTGCACGAATATGGACATCGAAGTATCTCGCCCGTTACTAACTATAAATAAACGTTCATGATAGTGAGAATAGTTGTTTTTAGAAATTCCATTCATATGCAAAAAAACTGCATTTTTTTGTGGCTCGTATTTAGGTTCGTTCACCATACATATAGAAGTGGAAAAAGTGCATCTGATTTAGTTTATATGAAATCGGTTAGAGGATATCTGGGGCACACCCATATTTTTATACGTGTTGACAGCCTTTTTAAAGCCGTATTTTTCTAAATTGGGCATCAAACGTACAAGACGTGATAAAGACTGACATTTGTCAACTTGACAGTATATGAAGTGTATGGTTGAAGAAGAATGTTTTGTATCTTAATTTAATGCTGCTGGAAGGCTAATTTATCAATTAAATTAATGTATTGTTCTGATACTGATATTGTACATAAATTTGTTTCAATACATGTGCTACGTATAGATTTGTTATGATAAAATTTACACTGGCTTAAAAATATGGATGAGGTTAGTCCTGCTGGGGCTTACAAAGATCTACCAACGATGAAGAGGCAGAAGGTGCATGTACTCAGGGATAATGTGCCATCAGTTCATGGGAGAGGGTATACACCACCAACAATACGTACCAGGCTCAGTAATCATCAACGAAACCTCAGTCTTGATTTTAGGTATGTCAGTTTTTCATTTCTTATTGTATTGTTAACGTTGTATTGTTTATGTGTACCTAATTTTATAAGGCCTTTGTGTATGTACTTACATAAAAAAGGCTACTTTATAACCCTGAAAAATTTATTACCCTTCTTTTTTAAATAGTAACAGGTACTGTTACAAAAATAATCCCTGGATCATCCTCAAGTTTTATGACTCTCAAGTGGATCTTGAGATTTAAATAGAAAAAATTTGCACCAACATGTGTGTATATACAATGTCTTTCAAAAGTCGTGTTTCGTTCTATATCTATATGTGAGATATACGAGGGATATACAGTATTTACTACTAGTATAGTAGGCGTTGAAATAAACATTACACAACCACACCATTCATTCGTTGTCTATCTGTCAAAGTGTCAAAATTGAGTCATGTCGTATTTGTTAAAAAAGTGTGTTCAGTTAAAATAGAAGGTACTCAAAGATTATGAAGAATGGAGAAGAACGAGCTTTCCGCTGTCATTATAGCATCATCTGGAAGAGAAAGGTTTAGCGCCACAACAAATTTATGAAGATATGGTTAGTGAAGTTAAGGACGATTCGCTTTCATATCAAGTGGGGAAGAATTGATCTTAAGAATTTCGAGGTGAAAGGTTTGGTTGTTCAAGCGGTAAAGACCAAAAAAGCATAACATTGAAGACTCGGAGAACACTGCTATTGATGTCATTAGTGCTGTTGTAGCAAATGCTTCTGTTTCGAGCAGACAAATTGAGTTTCGCGGAGGAAATTGAAAGAATTATATGCACTGATGAAGCCCATATCGTGTCCTTAACGTTAGATAGCAGGAACAATTTCGTTTTAGTGTTTGGTATGCCTTTAGCTCCCATGGTATTCGAGCCTACGCCATATACAATAATAATCTCGATCGTATACTTTATCGCCAAATTATAAACGAGCATGAAATCGAATAGCATTTGGACAATTTATCATTAAATGAAGTTGGACATATATTCTTTCAGTACGATGGTGCACCACCTCACAGTGTATCAATGGTCCTTAGATGAGATTAATTAATGTAATAAGTAATTTAAAAAAATGATACAGATAGCTTTGAGCTCAATTTTAAATTATTGTCAATCATACAAAGTGTCCTATAATCGAAAATCTAATTGCTTTTTAATGGATGGTAAAGTTAGGATAGAAATCCATATAAAATATTCAAGATTTAGTTGATTTTATTAGAATATCATCATCAATAAGTTGATGACTCGCTCTTGGTTCTTCATTAAAAATAAAAAGAAACCATCCAAAGATTATCGAAGCTCCAACATAAGCAATGGCATAATATTTGATCCGCATTACAAAGAGGCCATATCCTGAAGACATCTACATTTCAGATCAAACCAGTGATTAATAATTATCGAGTTGATGAATAATAGCGATTTTTTTTCGCCTATCACCTCATCACCCCAATCTAACATTTGCAAGGACTTGTATTAACATGAACTGAACGTTATTAAATTTTATCGACAAGCAAATATTTTACATATTTATATAAAGAGGCACTCCTATTTATTTTGAAACTTGATTGCAATACTAAATCCAGATTTACCAGAATAATGAATCAAAAAAAAATTGCACCAGGAAACTTTCCATTAATCTAAATTCTTTTCTAACAATTAACAATATAACTTCGGTAGAATCCATTGTTATAACAAGCCCTCCTTAACGACGACACTCAGATAAAAGACAATCGACTTATTCGCGCCCTTTCAGCCGGTTTCATACAATTAATCGGCGTGGGATTCTACGAAGGACTTCGTTTTAGCCGGGTGGGTATTAAGAATGGATCAGGTTGAGATTGTTAGACAATTAATTTATCTTTCATTGAGTTTGTGTTTTACTCGAAAAACTTTTGGGCGAGGAGACAATGAAGCAGCTGCAGTGTTTAGTCCATTGGGATTGTTTATCTTGTTGTAGCTTATGCTTTTGGTTGGATAAACCTAGAACAACTATTAATAAAAAGGATGGTTTACACATGGTAGAAGGCTAAAAGTTTGGCACAATGTCGGGAACAACTTTCAAAATGATTTCCAAAACAGGGAGGCTAGCCAAAATTCGTCTTTCTTAATTTTTTCTTGAACTAATGATGATAGAAGGCAAAAAAATTGAAACCAATTCTAAACGTAATTTATTCAATTTTTGACCATTAACCGTTTACATTGCCTTGTTATGGAAGAGCATTTTTTTCTTCTTTAGTTGAGGGCGTTCAGCATCATTGGTGTTTGTACGGTCACGTTTAAAATCTACAAACCATTGTTCCACGGTTGGACAGTTAGTGCAACGTTTATCAAGCCAAGTGTTGGCTTGAACTTTGTCAACACACGAAATTGCTTTGAATCCATTGTTTTGAGAATCTCAAAAATCTCTTACGAGTATGTCAGCATCGAGAACTAGGTATCGATGGATCAACTGCTTTGGTGTCTAAGCTATCTTGGAGTCCTTCATCTGCAGAAGAATGAATTTAGATTTTATTTGATTCTTTGTATCCTCAATCATTGTCTTCGTTTTTTGTTTCTGATTCACTAGTTTTTTGTTTTTCGTTTCCTCTGATTTTTTGGCGAGACAATTGCTCTATTTTTCTTCAGTGCTGAACCACTTTTAGCTTAAGTTTTATGACGTTCTCTGTCAGTTAAGTGTTCTGAAGCTTGCAGTCAGTAATAGAAGTAGTAACAAAAGGATGTCCAGGAAAAATACTTCAGATTTTGGATTCGCTCTAACTATGTGCGACTTCAGAGAAAACATAAACCTACATAAACCCCAAAAAATGTTAAAAAAGGTATCAAGAAGATTAATCTTCTGAACTGTACAAGCAATAATGAAAGAGAACATTTTTCTTTATCTTTACGAAATAGTTTCCTGACTTAAACTTGGGATACAATACAAAAAAAAAGTCTGAAGCATTTTTGCCCTCATATTGTTAGCAGGATGTTAGAAGAAGGTCATTGCATTACTCCGTCGCAAACAATGGTAATCTAAAGATTCTTGATCTATTTCCACTTCGCTAGTATTGCTGATCTTATCGTTCATCGCAGTTTTAACACAAACCTACTTTTAGACATGGACAATTCATCACCTGAAGAACTGATTATTGATCTGAAGTTTTTTTCACAACTATAGACGATTTCATTAAATAGGGGCAGGATTTTTTGAGAAAGTGTTATCGCCCCCAAAAAGGAGTCTTCCAAAACGTCATCATAGTAATGATAATACATATTTTTGGTAAAATATTGGTTATTATATATTAAATATTTATGTTTCATTATTTCTGGATATCTAAACGATTAGATAAGATAAGTTACAAAATGCATACAATATAGTTTCGTTGAATCTGTTTATTTGTACTGGATATCTGATATTTTTACATATTTGTTGTTTTGATGAAATAATCATCAAGTATTTGTTATTAATTCCTTATTTCTATTACTATTATCCTTGAAAATATCTTGATAAGTTCTAGGAGGATCTTAACTAGATTTATTATTCAGAAACCTGTTAAAATTACCTACAGTTTGAGACTGCTTCCTTATTGTACGTAAGACGATTAATTATTAATGTGAAATGCCAAACCGAGGTCTTAAGCTCTAATTGATGCAACCAAAATCGGATTAAATTCGAACGGTACACATGTTATAAATAGGAATTTGTTATTGCGTATTGCATGTTTCCACGAATAAAATATTCTCGGTGTATGTTTACCATATTACAGAGCAAACCTGTTTCGACTTTGCAGAATTTATGTAACTCAGCTTGATGACATCATACCACTGCATGTATTTGTCTCTAGTTTGAAGTACAGGTTTTGGTAAATACCGATGAAGTATGGTGAAATGTGAATTATATAAATTCCTTAAGTTCCATAACGTGTTTTGAAAAAAAAGTATTTCATTTCTATTTTTTTAATGTATGGCTTTATTGAACTTCAAATTCAGGTCCAAATTCATAGTTCAGGCTTAAGATTGAGCAATTTTGACATAATTTTATTATAAATGTGGACCTTAAATTGTATTCTGTTTCATACAAGTTAAAAGTCTAAAATTTTGAAATACATTTAGTGAAGAAAACGGTTGGTAGAATAAAACTTCCGGCAAATCCTACCAATATATAATTGCCCTTGTTATACAGTTTCTTATCATTTAAAACAACTTCTTTAATCTTGTCAACTGCTGAGGACAAAGCTTGTTCTAGGTGTGGCCTTCTTAGTAATATATACTGAAATAGTCGACCTTTTTCTTGAAAGATATTGTGGGCAATATAAACGAATTACTTGCTCACTTGCTTATGGGCTGATTCCACAACAGGAACATACATTTCTATGTTCTATATTCTCAGCACATTTATCGAATATCCTCCTCATTTCAGCCATTATTACTTATTTTCCTGTTCTGACTTGCGACCCATTATCGGTGCTCCATAAGTTCTTTTCTACAGATGGTTTCCCTTTCAGCAATAACGAGTATGTCCTCCGTGGGCTTCACCGACAGCTTGGCAACGTGTTTGCATACTTGTTATGAGATTATTAAAGTTTTCTTCCAGAATCTGTGGCGGAAGCAAATTTCTCAATTGTTCCATAGTTTGTGGTTGGAGATTATGATGATTCAACGCTGTCTGCAACTGATCCCAAGCATGTGCTATCGGATTTACATCAGGTGATAGAGCAGGTATAGCTAAATAAGGAATTCCATTGGTTTCAATTGCAATGAATGGGTGTTGGCGAGCGTTATCGCCCAAAAAAGAAACCAGAACCCACAGCAGCTTGAAACTTTGGCACAATGTTGTTGATCACCTGATTCAAGTATACCTACTTCTGAATTCATGTTTTTCGGAATAACCAGCAAGTCGGTAGAGTATTCCCTCTGAAAAGGTGAACTTCTTGTAGTGGTCGCCACTGTCTTGGTGCCAAAGGTTGTGTCTAGACAAGCGTTCGAAAAACGACCATATCGAACATTCATCAACAGTACCAACTTCCACTTTTCTGTCCAATTGACACCCTCTCTTGCCCATTCTAATCTTTGTCACCTATGTTCACGAGTCAATAATACACCTCTAAAAAGTCGTAAATTTACATCCCATAAATGTCTTCTGACAGTTTCAGCTGATATTGATGTTCCTGTGGCTTCTGCAAGCATCCTACTCAACATTCGGTCGGTGTGCAGAAATGATAACATATTGGTCGTCAGCAGGGCTAGTTATTGATGGGCGCCCAATTCTAGGTCTTTCTTCAACAGATCCAGATTCTTGAAAACGGTTAGAAGTCTAAAAATTACACTTTGGTACGTCACTTATCATTAGCCACCCTGTAGCAAACCAATTACTGTATTTGCTTCGTCAGATGTTAATTTACGAGCAACGAACAAAATTTTGATACCGAATTTACGCAATAAGTCAAGAAATTGACAAGTAAACCAAACAGTGCCAAACAACCAATTGATTCGTTAGAACTGGTTTGAACGAGAAGTTCTAACTGATAACTACCAACTTTAATAAAGTGTCAAACATGACAAAATTGAGCAGATTTTGAGGTACATATATCCATAACTTATGTGGAATTTGATTAATATTGATTAGTTCTTTTCAAATTTTTAGATTTATCAGGTCACTGTCATGTTGGTATTGAAAAACAATTCGTATTGCTATTGAATTAGAGGAGATGATAACAGGATTGAGTTATGAACAAGCTTGGGTGTCAATGTTGAAGCTTTTTTTGAGTATTTCATTGGGATATTGTACAGCAGTAAGTGTGCCTTTAAAAAATATAAGACCTATTAATCTTCTTCGACATATTCCAACTCAAACACCAATTTTTGCGGGAGGTAATGGTTCTTCAACAAAAAAATTTGGATTTTGTGATGACAACAACCTCATATTTTGCGAACTAAGTATCCAGAAAGATAAAATCAAGTTTAGGTTATTTTAGGACCATAGAGATAATTCTACAAATCTTAGATAATCCATTGGAAGAAGCTCATGAAAACAGTAGCAGTCTCTCTGAATATCCGCAAAAACTATCTCAAAGCATTGTAAAAGGCGTTTCATTTCCATGTGAACTTTCTTTTTTTTCTCACGATACCGTAATTCAATTATTAAGAATGAAATCATAAGAGTATTTACTAAACATACGTGCGCATATCGCTTATTAAATTAACTTATCGCGGAAAGAATATCGCATAGAGACGTTTGTTATCTTGTGTTTAGTGAAATGAAGGTCGCGATAATTTGTATCAGAGCTGCCAGATATATAATAAATATGTAAATACGCGTGTAATTATTATCTAGCTAATTACCCTTTTAAACGCTGTTCGCTAAGAATAAATTGTTTACGAATTCGAAGTCAACACATTCAACTGATTGTGTAAATACTCGAACCGTTATCGTATATACAAACATGAAAATTATGTTCCATATTCTATTGCGATACCTCTGGGCGCCGCCCGGCTTATTTGTCTTCAGAAATATCTCTGAAAATAAAGTTTTCTTTTAAAGGCAAGCGGCGTAAGCAACATAAAACGTAAATTTAATCAGGGATGCCTGGGATTGTTTGGTTATAATATTTCGGAGAGTGAAGCAGTTTATCATCGTTCGTTATTGGACGTAAGCTTAAGGTTAGCACGTCTTGTTATTCATGGTTCTTCCGTTTGTTTTTAAAGCGAACGTTGTATTTACGTACGCGGAAAAATTACTTCGAGAAATCAGAATTTTAAAAACACCTCTGGGAATTTGTGCACTGAATTCGAGATAAAACTAATAAGCAACTACCTAACTAAATTTTACAAACTGGGATAAACAGAAGATGAAAATTATGCGATTCAAGTGAAAATGTATAAGTAATCTAATTGTAATTAGTAGTATTTAGATAAGAAGTAATCTGTTAGCTGAAATGCTATCTTATTACATTTTAAAATAAAACAATGCTATTGATAACACAATATACTGTATTAAATATTTATATTAAAACTATGTAATACATATTCCCCGGATGATGATCCTGTCAAACATGCTTCGGCCAGTTATAGGGTCTCAAATTGCTGTTGGAGATGTCTGGGAATACATTCGACAAGAAATATTTGGAAATTTGATTTACTCTAAGACAGCAAAACATCCATCCACGAAGAATTACGTTTCAATTGAATGTCCTGTATACAAGATGTCTATAATAATAATAATAATAATAATAATAATAATA
>SMLS01048276.1:0-10071 GCA_004785975.1 Popillia japonica | reverse complement strand
TGTGGAAGTACTCCTATGGAGGCCCTTCTATGCGGGTGTGTGTTGCGTCCTACTTGAGGTGGGAGTGTTTCGTCAATTCTGATCGCCCATAGACAGGACTGTTCTAACCCTCACTCTGATAGGGGGAAGGGGTCTGTCGGGGTCCAGTTCTGTGAGGTGGCTCACCAATGGGTTCGAGGAGGACGCGGCCGTACCGAGGGTTTTGGTGGCCAGTGCTCGTACATGCTCCTCGAGGCTGGGGATCCCCAGGTCGGTCCGAAGCTGGGCATTCCTGACGAACCATGGAGCTCCAGTGATCGTTCTTAGGGTTCGATTTTGCAGCACCTCCCGATACTCGACCAGATGAGACCGCTATGGGTTAGAACTGGTCGAAGGAACGTCAAGTAGATGAGTAGTTTGATCTTCAACGACAATTTGCTCTTCTGGCATAGGAAAGGCCCAACTACGAATCTGGCCGTCGCAAATCGGTAGATCGCTCGGGTGGTATGAGGGCAAAATGTAAGCCGCTGATCCAGGAGGATCCCCAGGTACTGCACCGACTGGCTCCAGGGGAGTCTAAGATCACCCACGAAAATGTCGTCCGGGGGAGGGCGTTGTCTTCTTGTAAAACGGACGGCCACACACTTAGAGCCATTGATTTGAAGGCGCCATCTTGAGGCCCAGGAGAAAGACGTTCCAACTCCGCCTTGAGCAGATTAGATGAATCTGTTTGCTTCATGTGGGGCCAAAGCTGGAGACCGTCGATTTTTCTATAAATTGATGGGTGGCAAACGATAAATGGTTGACAGCCCAATATTTTGGTCTTCGAAAATGTTAACAATCTCACATTTGGTCATGAAACCGTTTCAAGCCTACCAGTCCACAAACTTTGCAAACAAACCTGGTATAACGTCGATAAAATACAGAAAAAAAATAGAAGCAGAAACGTGAAGTAATTACCGTCAAATAACAATACGAGAGGAGCAAAAAGAATACAACTCTGGTGTAATACACCAAAATATAATTACATGTTATTAAATACGTTTCAGGTATGTAACGGTGCTTTTAAATGGATCTCTGATTTCGTTATTATTATTTATAATATAAACTCGTTCGCTTGAAGTTGGGCGGCGCTCTCTTTCCGAAATCTGTCCGCCGTTCACCTATCTGCAGTATTTAATATACAGTATTTAATCGGTAGTACAGTTACTCGCATGCTTCGCGTTTTATCTTTACAATTTTGAACAAGGAAATTGCCGGGTTCAGATGTAATTCCGCGTAATAATACAATAATTGTTAAAGACGAATCGTGTAATACGATTGACAAACTGATTGGCGACGTGTGGGTCGGTCATCATGAGAAACTCCTTCTTCTCTACCTTCACATTTATTTAAATAAATAAACGTCTAACTCCTGGTACGACGAAAAAAAATATTCGGCGTGTATTATTTAGCATAAATAACGTGCACAAAACCTGGACACATATAATGATTTACACAAACAATTGCGCCAACAAAAATCTCGCTAAGTGTTACTTAACACAGAAAATACGCTGAATATATTATATTTTATGTACTTACCCGGCAACAATAATATAATAATGCAAGGCAAATAAGGCGTTCTTGTGTCTTATTCTCAACGTGAACAGTGCCAGTCTTTCATAACCCCATTTGATCGTGGAATTCACAATTATTTGTAAGTGTAATTAACGAGTACTGTATTTGCTTAGGTAAACAAACTTAAGCTGTGCAAGGAAAATGTGTATACATATACATATATGCGTATGTATATGTCTACTAACATGGAATAATGTATAAGGCAAATATTATAAAAGGTTCTAGAACACATCTGCATTGTGTTGTAATCATTTATTGAGGTTAATATAACAAATTAGAAATATAACTGGATATATGTGATTTGTTTAGATGTCGATGTCTAATAGGTGTGAACAAAAAACTGGATAAATTGCATGTGAGCAATTGATCGATTTATTATGTCTAACATAAATATATATGTAGGTGCCATCTAGTGAATAAACCAACAACTTTGATGGGAGAGGGGAGAGAGGGCGATGACATCATTTGAAAACTTCAAATTCTGACAGCTGTCAAATTACATTATCAACTACTTCAGGCTATATTAGTGTAGGGACGATATTTAAAAGGAGCTTGTTGTTTAAAAAAACAGAAGAAACAAGTTATTATTTATTCAGAGATATTATCTGTCAATGTGACAAGCTCGTATTTTTTGCAATAAAGTTTATTTTCATTATCTGCTTCTTAAATATTAAAACGAATCCTACATTAGCAATAAAACTAAGCATCCTCCTAAGCTATCAGAATTTTGACACATCTTCTGGTTATCGAGTTATTGTCGTAAAAAATTGTTTTTTCCCTTTTCTAAATTCTCATGAGCCGCTAAATGAACAGGGTGGTGAAATTAATTTGACAATAAGGTTAGGCATCCTACCACATGGGATTTTTATTGCTTTATTAATTTCTGGTATCCTAGCAAATGCATTAATTGGTGAAATTATTTTAGTAACGAGGCTAGGCATCTTAGCCAACCGTTAGAATATAGGCGTCTATCCAATTATGATCAAAGAACACCTCTGTGAAGTTGGCACCACCACACGTAAATTTTTTGAAAAAAAAATACGGCATTCGTTTGCTCATGGTTGCCCAGGGAAACATTTTTTTGCCCACCCTCCAAAAATTTTTTAATTTGACAAAAACATTTTTTGGCGACAAAATCAAAAATCGAAAAATCAACTTTTTTCACCCTATATCGTTTGCCCAGGCAAAATTTTCGTTTGCCCACCCACCAAAAATTTTTTATGTGGAAAAAAATTGTTTTAGTGAAAACTTCGAAAATTTTTGCAGCTAAATCGTTTGCCCATCGTTAGTTAGTCCAGGATTGCCCAGCAAAAATTTTCGCTGGATGGTCAAACGAAATAGCCATTATAGCATTAAAAATTATTATTTTTTATGATCTTATAGTCCCATGTATTCACGTATTATCGCAAATAGGGCTTTTTTCTATTTTATTATTCTGTAAATATTCTTACAATGAAAGTAAAGGTTGGACAATGGAACCCGAAAGATGGACAAACGAAATAGCCATTATAACATTAAAAATCATCATTTGTTATAAACATATGGTCTCTCATATATTCACCTTCTCATTGTGAATGGAGTTTTTTCCATTTTATTATTTTTTAATTATTCTTACAATGAAAGTAAAGGGTGGGCAATCAAATTTGAGAGATGGGCAAACGATATAGCGCGAAAAAAGTAATTTTTTTGATTTTTGGTTTTTGGTTTTTTCGCAAAAATACTTTTTCCACATAAAAAATTTTTGGTGGGTGGGCAAACGAAAATTTTGCCTGAGCAAACATGGGCAAACGATAGGCAAACGATATAGCGTGAAAAAAGTTGAGTTTTCGATTTTTAATTTTTTCGCCAAAAAATGTTTTTTTCAATAAAAAATTTTTGGAGGGTGAGCAAAAAAAACTTTTCCCTGGGCAAAGATGGGCAAACGAATGTCGTATTTTTTTTCAAAAAATTTACATGTGGCGGTGCCAACTTCACAGAGGTTCAAAAAACTTCTATCTCAACTGTATTTTGTTTCTTTTAACGATTCTGGAAAGCTAACCATTGACCATATTGGTGAAAGAATTTTGGAATTATCACAGTGCCTCCAATTCGATAGTTACAATCTTGGCACATCTTAGGGAGGATATTATAACCAAACATCTCAAATCTGTTTAGTAGTCAAAGAAACTTGACCACAAAAATATTTTAAAAATTGTTGGTACACTGCACTGTACATACACCAAAATGCAATAGCACCCAAGCAATTTACATGCATCAAGCATTTCTATAATTGTAAGCCAACTAAAATGTCCAAATTGATCCACTAACTAAACTAAGGAAATAAACATTTTCAATGGTAAGTAAGTAACCAGGTCATTCAATTGCTTTAAACTAGTACAAACTAGTGAATGGAGCATGGCAGATGTTCAAGAACAATTTTTGCACAGGTCTCCTCAGCTTTCACCCAAAAAACCTCATTCTGCTCAGTGCTTGGAGAGAAAAATATACATCCAACCCATACAAACAATGTCTTAATCACTTAGTATAGCATCATGCTTGAAACGATATATGTACTTCGATTAAGAGTAGGATTTAATTATCTGCAAGAAAGATGTTGCTAAATGAAAGTATGATACTTCTTTTATCGGAGACAAAAGATCCATTTGGGAATCCATGCAGATTATGTAGATAAAATATTAATTCTGAACACTCAGAATGTGTCTGAGGTGTTAATATTAATTACTCGACTCTTTTTTCTTGAAGACCTCAATGCTGTAATCTATTTTGGAGACAAAAATAAGTCTCCATCCTCTATGGCTAAATTGTAGGATATTTTTGGGCTATCTTCTGCTGGACTTCAAAAATCTCCTGATTCAAAATCGGAGGGTTAGAAAAAAAACCATAAAGAAAGTCTCGATCTTCACAGAGGATAAAGACAAACGGTCAATATATTCTGTAATTACCAGGAGAAAATCTCTAAGGCAACTAGCGCCAATTCTTCTAGTAGAGTCTAGCCATCCCACACAGAATTACGTTTATTCACGTATTCGGTAAAATTCCAGAAAAACTAAAAGATTTTGTGAGGTTCTAGTGCCATTAGTCCACAAAATAACTTTAGGGTATGTGCCCCACGAAATTGCTCGTTATATTGCTGGATCATTGTTCTTCTAAATTCTATCCTGATCGTTTGTAAATTTCAATGAATATAGGAAAGAGCTTAGCTCGTTTAGATACATAAGCCTGGTAGGAATCCTTGGCGTCCAGAGATAGTGGGATGTATTATTTTAAGTACATAGATTAAGTCGTGCTAGTCGAAGGTTTCCTGGATTATACAAGGATTTGCAACTGTTTCCATCATTTGCCGAGTCTGTAGGATACAGTTTGTAAAGCCAGAACCCCATCATAGTTTGTATGGGATCACTTGGGACAACCCTCCACCTCTCTTATACCTGTAGGTGTTGGCGGACCTAACTAGGTCTAAATCAAGGCTTTCAACAGTGCGTCGTGGCAGTTGATACTGGAGCAGTTAAGAAAGAGGGGGATAGAATAAGCCTCATAGCCACTTATCTGTCCGAATGGGAAATCCAACTCGAAGTGGAGAATGTGGAGAAGGTCTCACAAATAAGTAGTGGCGTTCCACAAGGATCAGTGCTGGGCTCAACACTATGGAGCGTGTTATACGACGACCTTTTTAAAGAGCAGTTTATGGTCTTTAAAAAGGTTGTCGCGTTAATCGGCTTCGCGGAGGATGTAGCCATGACCGTAGTAGTGAAAGAAGCGATATTCATTAGAGCCTGCTCTAATGAATATCGCAAACACCGCTCTCGGGAGGGTTGTAAGGTGGCTGGAAGAGAAACGATTACATCTGGCTCCAGAAAAAAACGGAGGCTGTCCTTCTGACTATCAGGAGGAAGATTGCGCCTATATCCCTCGAAGTCCAAAACACAGCAATTACACCTGGTAAAGCGGTGAAGTACTTGGGGGTTTGGCTCGACACCAAGCGAACCTTCGCTGATCACGTCAATAAGACCACCGAGAAGGCTGAAAAGACATCAAAAGCTTTGACCAGCTTTGACCAACAACATGAAACTTACCAGAAAGTTGGCCAGAATTCATAGACTGGCGAGCATAAGGATAGGAGTCATAGGCGTTATAGCTGGACTGCTCGCTATAGAACTACTAATCCAGGAAAGAAAAAGACGGTACGAGGACGAACTAAAAGAAAACGTCAGGGCAGCATGCACTAAGAAGTGGCAAAACAAGTGGGACACCGGTTCCAATGGAAGATGGACGTGGCGGCTGATCCCGAATATTGCTACCTGGATTGACAGGCTATACGGGGAAACCGACTATTTCCTCACACAAACCCTTTCTGGACACGGGTGCTTCAGGGCATATCTATACCGGATGCGACGAGCAGACACGGACCAGTGCACCTACTGCGGGGAAACCGATGACGTGGAACATACACTTTTCATATACTCAGGATGGCAAGGGGATAGGAACGTCTACAAGGAAACGACAGGTCTTCCATTCAACCTGAAAAACATGAGGCAGGGACTGACAACAACGAAGGAGGCATGGTCAAGTATGTACGAGTGCATCAGACGCATCATAGAGACCGAAGAGAAAGAAGAGAGACAACTAACAAGTTAGCTATGACGTATGTAGCAGTAGTAGTATGTCCGCCAACACTTGCCGAAGACAGGAGTGGTGGGGGGTGTCCATGGCTTAATTTATGCGATGTAAATCCATCTTTGATTGCTTTGATCCAATTTTACCTGAAGGGTAGCCAATTCCGCATAAAGTTTTGGAATATGACTGGCCAGAAAGTTCATTGGGAAGAGGTCGATTCTGGTCTTCTTACTTTGTAGAAAAAATTGGTTAAACTAGATTTTTTTTGGGTTCTCTCAGTACCAATCAACCTTAAATACTTTAATAATAATCAATTTTCTGGATGGGTCTTGGATGTGCATACATAAGTTTAGGCACTATGCACCAGTGCTAGCCAGCACCATTTAGTGGTACCAATTGGGTGCTATTCTGAGCGTCTATATGCACCCAAAATTTGTATTTGAAGGATTTAGAAACCATTGGAAGGTTTCCGGTTGGTACTAGACTAGTTATCATTATGTTGAAGTTTAATTTTAAGTACCAACAATGTCACCTTTCAAAGTAAATCTACTTATTGCAGTTCCCTACTTATATTCTAGTTACGGCTGATACGGTCCCTTTTGCTCAATAAAAAAGCATGTCCACATTTCCCATTCGCATGCAATAGGAGAATTACGCAAATAGATTTTCTATTATACGAATATTATTTCATCTGCGTCTGTAACCGCATTGTTGGTTAACTATAAATTTTAACGACCATTCTCAGCGTATGACGGTCGTACGCTGCACGAACAAAAGAGACCTGTTATTGTTTTAATTCCATTTCGTACGGAGAGAGGTCATTTCTTATTGTTTTTCACGTAGAAAGACGGAAAAAAAGCCGGCGAAGAACAATAGCTGCACGCCGGATATACAACTAATATATACCAAAAAAAAAAAGAAAGAAAAACGAACGTTCCATACGTAGAGAACTATTACAAAAGGTATATGTTCGACATAATGCTCCCCACGTAATAATATACGATATCGTCGGTGTACGTTTCGATAGCGGCTTTTGTGCCGGCTAGAGCCGTCGACGAAGAAAACAACCGTCGAATTAGTTGTGCATCTAATGATTTCACTTAAGCGTGACGTATTCGATGATTACAGGGTAAACCATTAACGCCATCACGAGGTACAAATATTGACTTTTCACCATGTTATATTCTCGCCTGTTGGGCGGCATTATTTTAATAAGTAATGCGGCGGATGTGTTGCACCGCCACAAGCAGAATTTTTTTTTAGTGTTACTATTGTATTCCGTAACACCATGTCATCAGAAAATTCGTTTAGTTTGGTTAAGTCACGTATTTTGACAAACACTTGACAGGTAGACTTCAGATTCTGACAGCTGGACGTCAAATTATGACAGCTGTCAGAATTTGACGTTTCTAAAATCTTCCCATTTTCTCCAACCTTTCATTACTTAATTAGTTGAAGAAAATACTACTCTAGGGTATTTCTAAACTAATCACATATCATCTTTATGCAAAATATAACATTTTCAGATTTAAATTCCTAATCGCTACACTTAATTCCTTTTATTTTACTTCATTGCTAGTATAACTCAGCCGTATCCTACTAAGGCATTATTATTCCACGATAATATGTAATATAACCTAACCATGTATGTATATGTATAAAACGACTATAATGTATTATACCGTGTGTGACGCTGTAATGTACTTCCAAGTAAATTACTGTTTGTCATCGAGTATATGAAGATATTTCAGGGCAATCAGTGCTCTGGCCGTTACATTAACACAGGTACGGCTTCAAGTTTAACTTAACACGGCGGGGATATAGCATGCGAGTAGTAGTAGTTATTTGGGAGGCCTATATTTAAAAATACATTAAAATTCTATTAAGATAATTTTCTTTGTTAAAAATTTTTCGTATTATTTAATACACGTGTTTATCTTGATAATCCGACATGTTTGGTATAATTATGAAAAGGTGGATCTAAATTGAATTGTTATCTCTAATGTGTTTCAGTATTAACGAGAATAAATTCAGAAAGTTTGAAAATTACGACTAAAAAAGAAAATTTGGTGATAGATTATCAAAAGAATTGGTCCTAATAGAGACTTTGAGGCACACCACATAACACCAGTAGTAGATCCTGTTTTCTCGCCATTGATAATTTACTATGTCATCTTGTCCCCAATATCAGTCAGAGCAATAAAGGCGAAGGGATGGGGACTGCAAAATTCTTTCAAAAAAGTGCACTTCCAATCTCAAAAGTTATACCAAATTCGATTCTATCTACAAGTTTACAAGAATGGCGAAATTTCTCAAGAATAACAACTTTAACCAAAGTTACTCAAGCAAAATGTCATTGAAATTGGGCGGAAGTTTTCTGGCTTTATCAGGTTTAGAACCTGCAATAACTGGGGAATGTTTCCAAACATTTAGACTCTACAAGCAAGATTGTCACAATTTTCGGGAAAAAAAAGGAAATAGCATAATTTTTGTTTCAACTAAATCTGTCTCAAGACGATCCGGAATTTATGCTAACAAATTCGTGGGAGCATTTGGTATGCATTCAGAAATGTCTCTGGTAAGCTGTTATATATGTTGTATTATATGTTGATATCACCTAAAGCGTTAAAGACCAAGTCTGTCAACATTGTCACCAATTTTTGCCGGCAAAACTTTCTGACAAAGAACCTCGTCAGTGGCTCCGTTAGCATCCTCCCTTCCTCTCCTCCAAAAGCAACACCAAATAAGTGATTATCCGACAAAATTTATCCAGCTTCATCAAAACTTCATCAATATGCGAGGAAAGTTTCTGCGAAATAAAAAAAAATCCTGTTCTTGGCGAATATGCATTGGCACTAGCCAGAAAAGATATGCAAATGGCCTCTTAGTCGGAGAATCAGCTAATTGAAGACCTGGGAGAACTGGACTTGGATAGATCTTCGCCTCATACTATAATTAGGCAAATCCTTGCTGATGCCTAATGACTTGAAGCTAGAAGAGCTACCCACAAGGAAGAACTAGACCCCCACATTCCGATTGGCTTAGAACCGTTCTAATAAGAGAGTAAAAAGTTAAGGAACTAGTGGCCCAGCCTTGAGAAAAACAGAAGACCTTCGAATAGACAAAACATCTCATGCAATTAGATATTAGTCATGATTGGATGATAACTTTTTTCGAAGTTGAAAGAAGTTTTGTACTTCCTGATCAGTCTTTCAGGATATACTGCTGGAATTTATCCATCATCCTAACATCCCTACGATAACTAACGACGAATATCTTCAATTCCTCCACTTGAATAATAATAATAAATTCTTCGATTTATTGGACTATGCTTGGAGTCATTTGTAAAACTGCAAAGTCCATTAAGGAAGTGGTCTTCAAACCTCAGAAATGATATCGAATTCAAATCAAACTATCCTCTTTTATTTCTTTGTCAGGTATGTCTGCTCGTTATGATCAGATTTGGTTGCACAGTCAAATCTCTAAATTGTTCTAGATGATTACGTAACCTTCTCCAAATATGTAGACTCATGCCCAAATAAAGGCCTAAAATGCTTCTGAGATGTCTAAAATTGTTGGCAAAGCCACCATTGAAGACACAATCAAGGATCGAATCCATGCAGGTATGCTAGTTCTTAACATCTGCAAAATATGTGTGTTGTTCTATGATACACTCCAAAAATATCTTGGAAGGATCAATTATAGAAACAATATAAAGGCTGCAGGCTAAAAATGGTCCTTGCGGAAGGCTAACTGATTGTCTTCAAAATATGTAAGACATTAAGATTGTATCCTTCTGACACCATTTTGAAAAACAAGGCCAAACCGCCACAAGTGCCATAAAAGTGTTGGGAATAAAGT
>SMLS01048262.1:0-42733 GCA_004785975.1 Popillia japonica | reverse complement strand
GCCGAAATCAATGAAAAACGCAATTTTTATTTTTCGATCACCAACCCAATATCATGTCAGGTCGATATTTACATAAAAACAATTTTGAGTTTTACTGCGTAAACCATTAGTTGGGGAAGCCGTACCGCCAGGTGATGCAAGCGTCGCGGTTTCAAAAGTTACTGTATAGCTACCTATCTATACTAACCTACCTTCTCTATGGTGTCACAACTGAACGGCAGAATGTTTCTTGTTCACGCGGTTTATACAAATGTCATTTTTGATACTTGAATGGTATGTGAGGTTTGGTGATCGCTGATCGCTCCCAAAGTAGCAAATTTTTTTTCGCTACCTAAAATGGCGATTGCTCACTGAGCGTTCATAACATTAATCACTAATCGCTACGGAGCGCTCAGTTGTTATGAACGTAGCCAATTACAAGTAATAAAAAAAATTATTTCACTAGTTACCGACGTGAAACTTGCACATTCAAGTACAAACCCGAACGAGCGACATCTACATGCGTATAGTAGATTCATAACAACAAAAATATAAAGAACCCTTCTTTCAAATAAAAGATTGTAATGATTTTATGTGTTTATTGTTATTATTAAAACAAACCAAGGATTTTTAAATAAAATAAACAATCACTTGAGTTAATTATTATCATTTTTTGTGTTTGTTCTGTATTTTTTTATTGTTAACCGAAAATCTTCATGACGAACCTCCGGAACCCTGAGCTAGAGTTGTACAGGTCAACAGGCAATTAATTATTGTTGTATCCTACTGCAACTGGCAGAGCGGTAGAATATATGTATGTATGTATGTATATGTATTAACACATCGCTACAATTTGCCGGAACCTTCTTATTGTCTACACCAGTCCTCAAAATCATCAGACTAAGTAGGACCAAAGGATGTCTAGAACACCTAACATCATATCAAAATCATCTAAGCTAAGTTCAAAAGTATTTTCGTCTATTTTTTCGAATTTAAGTTTTTTTTACCTATTTAGATCTTTTCGTTGTAACTTTTTCACCAGTAATTAGCTATTAAGAACTAGTTTGTTATATGTATGTATTTACCTATTGCCTGGTCAATAAGTGGCAAGTAAAAGCTTTTAACTCTCAGTTCCGATTTTATTTTAAATTATTGATTCGAATTTACAATGAAATCTGATCGGAACGAATGATTTTGTTAATTGATTGAAAAGAGTTTTGTCTGTTACTTTGTAGCAAACTGTAAGAGACAGCCACAATTAGTTGTATATTGGCTATTATCGTCTACCTGCCGCTAATTGAAAGTTGTGTGTTTTAATGACATCAGGAAGAGTCCAATTACCCGTGCTTATCAAAAATGATACGTAGGATTCCATTCGAGCATCAAGATCAAATTTAATAACGCTAATTCGACCACGATCGGGACGTGAACCTTTTTTGCGTGATTTTTTCTAGTCACGTCATCGCAATTAATAATTTCGAAGTTGGACCCCAAGATACTATCGGAACACGTCGATTCCATTTCTGATTTCGTTGTCGCTATATACATAGTGTATAGTGAATTCGATGGTGCGTGTATATACATATACATACATATAACGATAGATACCTACATACTGCATACTTACGTATGGCCTCTGGATAGGAGAAACCGAAGAACCGGTGTTATTCCACACTCTCATTAACAACACTGTCAAAATATAACTGAACGCGATACAGTTATATAGATTTAATCTGATTACTTGCAACAATAAAGAGGAAGGTGTGTGTGTGTCCTATAAAAAGTCGTTCTACGAAATTTTCTACGCTTCTCTTTTGTTTTCAATAACTTACTGCGCGACCATGTACGGAGAAGAATGCTAAAACTGTTAGACCATGTGCACTTTAATAAATCTCAATTGTTGTTAGAAACTCGATTGATTTTACGTTAACATTAGTCACTACATCTTCCACATGAATATCTGAACTGATTGTGAGATGTTTTTCTTAGAATTTCATTCTGGAATTTATGTTCAAATTTCTGACAAGTATAAGTACATACATAAGTACATATTTTAGTATGTAAGTTTTTTTTATATATAACGTATCTGTATTAGATACTACCAACATAAAAATATCCAGAGCGCCAGCTGATTTACAAAGTTAAAATGACAAACTATTGATTGCATCGTACGACTGAAAATACAAAATTATAAAATGTAATATTATATTTTATATTTATTTTTTCGCCTATAAAATTGTTGCTTATTTTCTGCCATAGCAGGATTTACAGTACTTGCACGTTATTTTTGGACTTATCAAATTAGATCTTTCAGAACAAAATTATTTGAAATACTTGAATGATTTTAAGTAACCTATTTTCTCCATCAATGTATTCTAGGTAGTCAGCTTCCCTCTCCCACGCCAATAATACAGATATGTATGCCATATTGTCTGAAGCAATTTTTTATATGTAACCTTTGCTGTAAGCATTATACATGAAACTGAGTTGTAAAAGGTTATAGCATTGACAAGACGATGGTAGCCCTGTCAACTCATTACTACTTCAAATTCCTAGAAACTCTTCATATCTGCTTATCCCAATAAAACATTTAAGTTGTTTTTCCATGTTAGCAGACCTAATCATCAAAGAGAAACGGAAGTGGTTGTAAAACTCTCTTTACCCAACTTCAGAGAGGATGGCATTACCCTAATAACTTATTTATCAAATTCATAACGTCATTTCGTGGATAGTAAAGTTCTGCATATATCTACATAAATGTGTTCATGCATTATTTAGAATACATACGTATGTTCTTTTGTGTATTTCAGTGCAGTCAAATTAGAAAATTAGAACTTGAAAATACCAGCGCAGGTTAAAAGTGAGCAATCTAGACATAAAACCAAAAGAAATAACGCTTTAGTATCGATTTCAAGGAGTAGACAACACAGTTTTTTGCTGAATACGAATAGAAAGAAATTGTAGTGAATGGAGCGTAATTGAATATATGCATATGATTGAGCTATAGTGCTTTGAGAGGGTAAGTAGTACTTCTCAAACAATAGTACGCTTACTAAGGGAGAGAATCCATTTTTATGTCTACATTCTGAAAGCAGTTTATAAAGCGAGTAAAAACAAGAAGTTCTTTTCGAGACTACTGCGATTAGATTAGAATAGATAGATTCAATGGCTCTCTATAAGCACCATTAAGAATACCCTTAACCTTTCAGTTGATTTCCAGCTTCGGCAGAAGAATAGATGTTGAAGTGAAACAGATAACAAGAACACCATCCTTAATAACTTATTAATAATTACAATTTATAAATGGAAACTAAAGTTTGCAAAAGCTTATACCACCGCATAGATGCTTCATTGATAAAATTGCTTTTGAACTCTGCACGACCAAAAATACCAACTTTTTTTACTCTGTCACTTACTGACTAAAAACCTCTCCCCACTTCGACATTATCGCTTTTCCACACCGGAACTCGCACTCGCATTTCATCAGTGTGATGCCGTCCCTTCTATCTTTGTTCTTGTTCTTTGGTCTATATGATCGATCATATTGTTCTACACGCCAGGTACCATTGCTCTCCTGATGCCATTAGGTTTCGTATCATCGTTGTTTCATTGAAACCTTCTCCCGACTCCCGGGTATATACTTCTCGTGCGTACTCCCACCTAGGACAACTAAAGAGTGTGTGTTCCGCTTCATCCGTGGCTCCACAGTAATCACATTGGTCGGAATTGCCTCCTTGCCTATCATGCAGAGGAGCAGCCGTGGCCCGATAGAGCTTGGGTAAGGTAGTAGCCTGTTTCATTACATAGTCTTTTAACCCATTTTCGGACTTCTGGAATCAACCTTCTTGTCGACGCTGCATATCTGCCATTTCTCCACTTGTCCTGCCATCTTTCGTAGAGTGCTTCTCTAGCCGCAGTTTTCCCCACTCCATCGTATCTCCCTCTTCTTTCCTCAACTAGAAGTTCAATTGGTGGTACTCCCGCGATTATGCCAGCTGTTTCTGCCGATATAGTTCTATATGCACTTGCAATTCTTATATTAGTAAGTTTCTGCACCCTTGTTAGTTTTGCACATAGTTTTTTTGTTCTTTACCGCCTTGTACCAAATTGGCGCCGCGTATAGCACTATAGAGTCTATGACACTGCCGATCAGTCTTCTTTTGGAAGCTGTTGGACCACCGATGTTAGGCAACAGACCAGAAGGCACCTATAGTTTTTTCTGCTTTGGTTACTACGTGTTTAACATGGGCTGCAAATGTACATTTTGTATCCAGCCATACTCCCAGATATTTGGCTTCTTTACAGGTGGATATTTTGTGGCCTTCTACCTCAAATTCAATGCTCCAAATCTTCCTTTTTGTTGTAAGAAACACAGCTTCAGTTTTTTCGGGGGCAATCTGCAGTCCCTTCCTTGTCATCCATGTGGTTACTCTTAGAGTCGAAGTATTAGCTACATCCATCCAGTTCTATTTTCCTTTGGCGACCACTACAAGGACAATGTCGTCAGCAAAACTTATTTTGTAGTAGTCTTCCAGATCGACTTAATGTGTAGTTAAAAGTGGTAAAATAATATATAAGCAAACCAGTATCTGCTATTAGGAGATTGGGTGCGAATCCAGTTCTCCGACGAGATAGAATGCGCTGTGCCCTACTCATCCAGAGCGACCTGAAGAAGTGCGGGATGAGCTGTTGACATCCTGCTATTTAGCGAAGATGAATTGTCAAGAGCGACGAACTCTCTACAAAACAAGAAAACGGCTGGACCAGATTGGAATATCAGTAGATGGACTTACGGCCGTGGCACACCACCACTCCGCCGATGAGATCCGAACGCTGCGGAATTGGAATCTGAAGATTTTAAAAAAGCCGAGAAGGATCTAAAGACTGCCATCTGCAGGAGCAAGAAGTTTAAGTGGGATGAGCTGAGACAGGACATGAACAATGACCGATGGGGATTGGGGTACAAAATCGTCATGCGCAAGCTGCCGCTGCCTTACGAACGGAGCCTTTGGGAGATACAAACTCCAACGACTGATGCTGATAAGCAAAAGCAAAGGCGACCCAACGACAGCTTTGGCATACAAACCGCCAGGTATGTTGGACACGGCTGGCAAGCTACTAGAAAGACAGCTCAAGACGAGACTCGAGAGCAGTATAAACGACGTGGGAGGTTTGTGCAACAGACAGCATGACTTCAGGATGGCACACTCCAGCATCAGCGCCGTGGCGCAGCTAGTGAACACGTTCGAAGCTGCTCAACGGGGAAATCATTACTCCAGACCCCTGGTAATGCTGGTTACGCTGGACGTAAGAAACGCCTTCAACTCGGCGGTATGGGATGTCATCTTGCATGCCCTCTGAACCAAGTTTAACAAGCCAGCCTATTTACTTAGGGTGGTACGCAGAAGCTTATCTACGACACCGCAGGCGAGCCGTGTACAAGGAAGGTAACAGAAGGAGCGGCGCAGGGTTCCATATTAGGCTCCGACTTATGGAATGCGTCTTAGGACGGGATCCTCTGAATGGAGCTGCCCCAAGATGCGTATCTGATAGGATACGCAGACGACTTAGCGGCAGTCATCCCAGCGCGTGATGAGGCGGATGCCCAGCGAAAGATCAGCCAGCCAACGGATGGACAAACACGACCTGGCCCTGGCAACGGAAAAGACCGAAGGCGTTCTACTGACCAGAAAACGAATCCCTAGAGAGATTGAAATGACGATACTGAAGGAGAAGAAAAGAGAGACCCAGGCAATGGAGGCAGCCAAGTGAAGCTAACTACGAGTTGCAATGCCCAAGTAATGCGAGCAGCGCTTCCGTGATGGATTCTACACCTGACATAGTGAGGTTTTTTAGTGGGTGCAAGCCCCACACACCGATAACGGGTCTCGTCACCGATGGTGCGTTGAGGCATTTTTCGTCTCTCAAAACAAACAAATTCAGAAGATTGCTGGGTACTGGAACATTTCTTCTTGTATATCTGTTGCCCTTTGGTAACTTTAGAATTATTAACTATAACTCTAGGTACTGTAGATTGCTCAAAAACTTCCCAACGGCTTATCTAGTCATTCACTCCATTATGGATATAAGGAGAATGATTTAATTTTAAAACTTGTTTTCCTAGAGACATTCCTTACGTCTTAAACGTGTTTTCTCAAAGTTTTTTAAGCTACTCTGGAAACAAATCTATAATAATTATATTAATTATATAACCTTTACAACCTACCATAAATATGCAAAGCTTCGGCACAAACTAAGATATAATTGATCCGAAATTATTTTTTTTATTCGTGCTAAATGCAACTACAGTGGCTTCCAAGCTGTATTGCTTAATTAAAAGTATTAATGCTATTAGATGCTTATTAAACACGGCATTAGTACTCCATTGTAACTTACTGAAGTATAATCTTTTATTGAACACAGTTTATCATATCTTTTCGTGCAGAAGATAAGTTAGTCATGATTGTGTAGGTATCCTACTCGGATAGTATTATTCGAAACATAATGGAACATACGCAGTTAAATAGAAGTCAATAGCAAAGTGGATGTTATATAAGCAAATCTCAGGAATTAATTAAAATGCTAACACATACAAAGTAGTTAAGGACACATTACCGAGCATGAGAAAGGCATGACTGTAGTTTAAAACGGTACTACATAGAATTGCGTAATCGTACAGTTTGATTAATGATAAATGATACAATAGTGAGAAAAATATGTAAGAAAATGTGTGTAATTTATACCATAAAAGTAATACTGAAAGTGCTTATAAGAATTTGGCATTACTGTTATAAATACTGCTATTTTGATTACAAAATATAAGATAAAAAGAATTGCTTAATAAATGAAATCACTTTCTTTAAGTTTTTACAGAAGTATATGTGTTTTATATCTTTCTAATCGTATGTATTAAATCTTGAATCGTGTTACTATCTCGGAAATGAAACCATGCTCCAAATCCCGCAATAATTATTTATGACGAAGTATGTATCTGTGATTTTAGCTTTACATGTTATTGTCATTTGAGGCGATACCAAATGTGCTGTTAAAAAGTTATTTTTAAAAATATTTTCCACAACAAAGATCTCAATATTTAGAAATTTAACACCATGTTAACTTGGTCTAAGGAATTTTGAGAACTGTATCTTAGTTTTACTAGAACTAAATGGTGATTTCAAACAGTATAACAACTTCTTGAAATTAAATTAAAGTGATGGAAGAATGAATAGGAACTGAACTCCGTACTTGACTAAATCAATGTTGATACAAATAAAAGTAACAGCAGAAAAGAAAACAACGACAAGAGAAAGTTAATTATTGAACTAAATTAGATTAAATTCCACCTCAATTTTATATACAAGATTCATGGAAGATTATGCTTTTGCGATGACCGGTAAATAAGTATAGAAGTAAAATAGAGTTGTTTATGGTCGATTTAAATTTCTCTTATAAAAAAGTTAATCCATTTTTATAATCGTCCCGCTTAAAGATCTGTAAAACCCAATTGGACTGGTATGTACTAATGAAGGCATGATAGAAACGAATAATAACAGAGCTGTATGGTCCAAACGAAATTTAACACATTTAAACTATGTAAGAAGAGATTTTGGAAAACGTAACTAGTTTCTAGTTCAGATAGAAATGAAGAAAGAAAAAATATATTAGAGGACACAATACTCAACTTGCAGCAATGATGTCGTACAGCTTAAGAAATAAGGATATTGCACAGAAATTTGGCAGATAAGATAAAACTAAGGAAGGAAGGAAAGGAAGAAAAGAATGTAGAACAAATATGGTACCATTTGAAAAATCTACTAATAGAAACAAGCAAAGAAGTAGATAGTATGAGGCAGAAAAAAAGAGACAAAAGATAAATAATAACTATGTGATGGAGAAAAGATTTCAAAAAACAAATAAATTTGAAAAAGGGTGTATGAAATATATATCTATTAGAAACTCAGCAAATAATTATGAGCAATATAAAGAAAAAGGATAAATATCTCGCAATAGATTAAAGACAGCAGAAAGAACGTTCATATGTTTTGAAAAAGTATTCTGATAAAATACCGAGAGAAAAACTGTAGAATATTGTGAAAAAGTTAATATAGATGACAATATAATAAGGTCAATCAAACGAATATATGAAGAGAATATAACTTTATAATAACAAGTAAATGCTATGAGGACCTAGTCGAAATTATTAAAAGGTGTGCTGGAAAAGGCAAGTTATTTGATATCGAATAATTAAACAACAAGTAGAATATTCGGTGGTCTTATCAAATACCAACTACTGCGACTCCTTATATGGTTCTTTCATATTGTGTTCAATTCGTAAACTGCAAAAGCTACAAAATTCGTGCATACGATTAATTTTCGGTATTAGGCTCATGTCGCGCACAGGTTATCGGAATTAGGTTGGCTTAATATGCGAAGTCGAAGATTTCTTCACTCGGCCACGGTACTGTTTAACATCATTTCTACTTACAAACCGCCATACTTATATAATAAGATAACGTTCAGGACAGACGTGCACAGTTTAAATATTAGATACAAGGGTACACTAACCCCTCCTTTGCATTTCTTCCAGTTTTTTAAAAAGGGATTCCGATACCAAATTTGCAATGTCATCAATAATCTCCCTTATAACGTAAGGAACGTGCGCTCTGTCACCGCGTTCAGGAAAAGGCTTGCGGAGCACCTGCTCACGGGACGGATGTGATCTGTTAATAATCTTTAATTTGAGACTTTTAGTCTTTGTAAACCTTGTGGGTTTGATAAAGTTGGTGAGTTATGCTTGTTTGTGATTTTTATTTATTTATTTATTTTATGTTGTTTCTTTTGCTCTCTTTAGTTGTAGGTTAGGTATAGGTCATGGTAGAGTGGAAGAGCAAATATCTCCAATTTTTGGTGATATTTGAATCCTATCATATTTTCCATCCTTGGCGTATTCATCTACTTTTGTGTTGTTTACATGTTTGTTTAGAATTTTTTGTCGAAAATAAATTACTATTATTATTATTATTATTGTCAGATCCTGCTTTAGTTGCTGCCAAAACCGAAACAGATCTACAACGTAAGGTTAATAATATTCAGCTTGGATGCAAAGTAAAAACGTAGATAATCCACAAAGATAATAAATTACGAATATTAATTAGTAATTTATTTAATTTCTTCTTTCAAGTACTAGAAGAAACAAATTTGATACGACCAAGAAATATTACAGATATTGAACTATTTTGTAACTTGTTCGAAAAAAGAAATTCGATACACTTATATATATATCTTCGTCTTCGTATAAACAAAGGGATTATCATGAAGTAAAGGATATACAGGCTGGTCCACGGAAAACGGACGTTTTTTAAAAAAACATAACTTCATTAATTTTTGAAAAGGAAAATATTTATTAACACATAAATAACCAGTATTACCATGCCATTGGCAGATACTTAAGTACGGAAAATAATGCCATTTAGGCGATGGCCATTTTCCAATAACTATGAGCAGTGAGCCCATCTTGTTAAAACCACACATTCCTCCTGTTGATTCCTCGTCTCTGTAGTTCTGGTAAAAAAGAGTTCTCTGTTTATGTAACGAGCTGAATTAACGGTTACTGCGACTCCATGTTCTTCGGAGAAAAAAGGCCCGAATATCCCGCTTTTGGCAATACCACACCACACTGATACTTTCGGCCTGTGTAGTCGTCTTTGTTGCAATCTACGGGGATTTTCTGAGGCCAAATATCGGTAGATTGGTTTATTGATTATTGCATTTAAATAAATATGAGCTTCATCGCTCATGACGACGATCAAATCTTCTGTAAAGATTGGCATGCATTGTTTGCATGCATTGCTCATAGTCTCTTGCATTCAACTCTTGAACCATCAATAATTTGTATGGGTGAAAACCCAAATCTTTATGCAAAATACACTTGAACGTACCTTTACTAGTCCCAGGTCATCGGCGTGTCGTCTAGCAGAGCGAGAGGGACTTCTCTGAATCGCCTGCCTCACCCGCTCCACATTCGCCGGTGTGCGCGGCGACCAAGCAGGACTAGGAGGTTTTGTTTTCATAAGCGAACCCTTCCTGCGAATTGCAACTACCCATCGTCCGTTTCCCGAGGACCACCCTGTATTTTAAATTATTATAACTTTTTAACAAATTAAGTTAATGACAAAAAATAAACGAAATCTAATTGTTTAAGGAATGGAACATAGTATGCCCAAAACCAGTTACGACAAAATCAGTTAAGTGCTCAATATGACTTCTATTTTGTTGTTGTAAGATTACCAACCTTTCCTCCACACGACACTTCTTTGAGTGGCCGGAAAATGTACTGGGCTGCTCCATTCTGCATACAAATGATGTTTTCATTTCCGTAATGCTCGTTTTGCAGCTGTGTAACATAATCTCTTAACATTTGCAAGTATCGTTTACCGTTTACCATTACAGATACGGCTTCTCCATTTTGTATTTCGTCGTATAAATACGGACCAATGATAAAATTACACCAAAATGTGACTTTCCTGGCAAGAAGACTTCTTAAACGATTTCTTGTAGATTTTCTGCAGACCAGATTCTACAGTTTTGTGTATTGACTCCACTATTCAGAGTAAAATGCCTTTTATCTGTTTATAAAATACGGGATAACTTTTTGGGTTCAATTTCCGTCTGAATCAACATCTCGCAAAGCAAAGTCGTACCTAGTAGGCAAATCTGCCTCCTTTAACTCAAACAGCATTTTCAGTTTATATGAATACATTTTTAGTATTTTGAAAAAGAAAATTTTCCAACTTGAATATGGCATTTGCACTGCTACTGACTGCTTGTGGATTACCTCTGGTTATGTACTGAGTTTCATGAAGAATATCTTGGTAGGATCCTGTTCTTTAAATTTTTTATCAAATTTCGGTACCCTTTCATTTGACAGAGCTCCGCTGTCAAACCCATGTTCGTAATTCAGCGGCTTTCCCCATAAATACAGTAAAATCCCAATCATTAAGCAATCACATTTCGTTTATTTTTTGTTATTAACTTAATTTGTTAAAAATAGTAAGAAATAATGCTATAAGGACAGGAAGAAAGCCTAAGTCCAATCTTATTCATAATTATTTATTGTTCTACACGAAATTATTAAAAGTTATGCTGGAAAATAGTATATAAGATATTTGGTATAGGGTAAAGTAAAGAGTAAAAACATAGATAATATACTAAGATAATAAATAACTAATTTGCATCATTTATTTTCTTCTTTCGTGTACTAGAAAAAGCAATTTTGACATGACCAAGATATGTATATTGCAAATACAGATTTAACTATTTTGTAACTTGTTCCAAAAAAGAGATTCGAAACAGTTAAATATACAGGATGTCCGCGATATACAAAAGCATGCTTTTAAGGGATGATAGCTACAACGATTTAGAAACAGAAACATATAATACACCTTGGGTCTATCTGTAAGCATAAACGAGAAAAAAAAATATTTCTCATGTCACAAACTTCGACGCATACTGTACAGCGGTAGCCGATCAGTGCAGGATTTACCCAACGATTACAGGCGTGTGTTCTTGCAAATAGGCAACACATCGAGCCTTTCCTGTAATACATTTCCTCCTGTCTCTCAAAAAGGTCCTTTTTAGGACCACCAATTTATCACAAATAAAAGAAAAGAACTAAATTTTGTAGTAGCCTTTACGAAAGAGCTTAAAGCACCATAACATAATTGCAGTAATTACATTGTTTTCATTCAATGCGACTTTCCCTCAACTTAAATTTTTATTTACCGATCGGAAGCTGCTATTAAATACGCCCTTTTCACTCTAACTTCAACATAACATCGATTTTATTGTCATAACATTATTTAAAAAACCGCAAAGGTACCTTTATTTTAAAACGTATGGCCATTGACTTCGTACGATACAATAGTCTAATGAAGTTCAAGGTCGTATAAACATATGATGCGTGGCTTGCATCTGTGCTTCTATTGAATACGTGTACAGTATGGTGTAAGAGAAATGACACCACGCTTCAATTTCAAGTATTAAATAATTCGTTTTCATCGTTGTTTTCAGTTATTTTCAACTCTAAATTTTTGATATGGTTTTTTGGTTATTTAAGAAGCAATATGGATGAGTTTTCTTGTACAGTTTGACCAAATAAGGTTTTTAGAAATAATTTTTTTTTCTCGTTTACGCTTACAGATAGACCCAAGGTGTATTATATGTTTTTGTTTCTAAATCGTTGTAGCTATCATCCCTTAAAAGCATGCTTTATATATCATGGACAGTGTAATGTGTGTTCGCACAGTATGTGCACTCAGAATGTGAGATAATTCACAAACTATTAAAGAAATACAAATGTTAGATGTCTGTACCTTTAGGAGTACGTAAAAGCAAGCGTTCTTAATAAAATTTCTACAGGCAAAGAAAACACGAAGGAAAGTGCGAGCCAATTTTCTAGAAATAACAGTGCGGAAACATTTATGAGATCTAATTACTTACCAAGATTCAATTTGTCCATTACGACACCGGCGATGTTAACTTTCGAAAACCTTTATAGTTGCTGAACTACCTATTATATATCTTTTTTTTGCTGGACCTGATACAGGAATACAGTTCCCATCAATGGCATTACGTAGAGGGTATGATGTGTTATATAAAACTTGGTGTTGTCACTTTGCAAAAAGTATTATTAAACAATTTGTATCGGCAGGCTCTCATCCGCCTATTAGTCTCTTTTATTATTCATAAAGTTTTATATCATTTAATTTGCCAGTTATTATCGGTAATTTGTTGACAAATCATTCAAAACTTGCTTTACGATGTGAGCGATCATTTTAAATTATCCCTCAGAAGATATTCAGACTAATTTCATTCATCGTGGAGGCCATTTCATTGCTCGGCGTCTATCAATAACTGATGGAGTTAACGAAATGAAGAAAAATTCCAAAAAAATTGTTTAAATTTGAATTGGTATAGTATCCTAGATAATTAAACAAGAAGCTTCAACTCTATCGAACAAAAAAAAGATCTATAAAGTAAGCCACTCGATATACAGAACGACGATGCATCTTAAATAATCTATACACACGAAATGTAAGGATACACCTCTCTAAATAGGAAATATAACGTCGAAATCTTAGTATCGTTCAATATTAAACCCAATTTACTACTTGCTCTGCTCTCACCTTTAAATAAAACACAATGTACGGTGTTACTATAAGCCTAAAGGAAGGGTACATAAGGAACTTAATCAGATACATATCTATTAAACCTTGTTTATTATTCATCTGTGATGGATACAAGTAGGTGTGGTAAACTAACAATATCCTTTACAGACGATGGTTGTATGCATTCGTAAAATCTTAAAAACACGTGTCTATACGTTTAGCCCTCCTACACGGAATACTTCGGCTTCTAGCAAAGAGAGCATATGATACTAATGATATGGGTTATGAAAAACCTACACATTCAGGTTAAGGCTGCATACATGCATATGTTCAAAGATTGTTAAAAAGCGAATATAAAATCTTTATGAGGTAACTGTATGAGTTACCTAGATGTTGAATACTATAAATTCAGTAATAAAAAACGCAGTAATTCCAGTGGTTCGACAGCTCCTAGGTGCATCATCTGTCCAGACACTTGAATTGTGTTAGCTCGATTTGCTAACTTACTGTTATTATCGCCAAACCGACTATTCTTATATTATTCTAATAATAATAATTCATTTTATAATTTGGAATCGTATAGAATGATTTGTCGATTTGCAATTCTATACTTATACTCGATAAGTTCAAGATATCTGACTAAGCTTATCAATAATCCAGCAAACTAAGCCAACATTGTCTATTTCATTAGAAATATTAATTTAACGAAATTCTTCCATTTCAAATTAAAACACTTAAACGCCTATAGTTTAGCAGATTTACAGGGTGTGATGATGTCAGCAAAACTGTATAGCAACTGCATAATGTAAATACAAATATTATAACCAGAAAAGCGAATAATTAATACGAATAGGAAAACACATTTTAGTAAAAGACCGATTACATTCTAAAGAGTATCTACTTACAAAATTGGGAGTACAATTAAAATGTATACAGAGGCAGATTATTGAAGATGAAAATCGGATGCACAGGTTTTTTTTATTTTTGGTTAAGTAGTGATCGATTTCCCCCCAAGATGTGGGGTGAAGTCGATCAGTGGTAATAAAGTCTATATGTCATTAATAAAAAAACACAAAACATAAACCAAAAATTACTTACTACAACCAACACATTATTGCAAGGTTACTTCTTCTTTTTGTGTTAGCAGGAAAACTTGTCTGCCCTGTTTTACTGACACCAATGTAATATTTGTAGTAATCTGATCTTTGTTGTCTATTGATTCATCCACTATGTTTGGAAACTAACTCTCTTTGTATTCTCTCCCATCTTTACGGTTAGTTGAGGATGTCGTGTCATGAAGCGTTCTAACCAACCCTCTCCAGGCAAATTTTGTGTGAAGCACCTTTCAGTGAGACCACATTTACTTAAAAACTGCTGTATAATGCGGCGAATATTAATAGGTTTTAGTGGGAATCCCTATTCAGCGCAAGTTTGAAGTGCATCAATTATTAAATTTTCTTCCAAGTTGTCAAGGGCTGGTTGTCCTCCATATTTAAGGGGATACTTGTTGTGATAGTGGTCGTTTAGAGTTGAATACGGTACTGCATAAAACTTTGATGCTTTTCTCCTGCTAACTTTTCCTTGACGCACTGAATCAACAGCTTTTTGTAAATATGCAAGATAATAATTTGCCTTGCCATGCACCAAGCTTCTTTTGATATTTTCGAGGCATCATTTGTAGGTACCCACCTGCGTAACAAACATGTATAAGTATTTCAAAACAGTTTTGTACGCCACTGACATCAGTTTGTTTATTTAGGGACGTGTCAACTGTAAAATTTTCTTGCTCGCTGGTGTTTAATAATAATTTTTCATTTCCATTCTAACATCTACCCCCCAAAACGGTTGAATTCACCCCGCTATTTCCGCTTTTTTTTAATAGATTTTTAACCGTTCTGATAATTAAATTATTAATTATTATTGTATACAACTCTTCTGTAAGATTGATTATTATGAATCTAGTTCCAAAAGGAAATGAATTCAGATATTTACATAATTAAACTCGTGGTCTGCTAAATTGTTGTTTATTTTTCATGTTGAACTTATCTTTACTTTTTACATTTACTAGACAAACAGTCACATTTATTGTGCTGTCGCTAAACAACTACCGACAAGGAATCATCTGATTACGCGCTCGTATTTACCATGAGCAAGAAAATGTTTGGAGGTGTAGGTTTGATCAACTTTACCCCCGCTGATCGACTTTACCCCGTTTGACGGTACTAAAAGACCAAAATGAATAATATTGTTTCAAGAAAAGGTAAGATTGTTCTTGTAAAACATCTTTGTATTGACTTATTATTTAGAAGAACACCTTTCTGTAAGTGATCCTTTGGAATCACTTTTGTCACTTTTGTGTCACTTTTGGAAAAAAATTGTAACCGTCTTGTAATTGTCTCTCTAGATATATCGCGGTGGTAGTTAAGAGATTTTTCTGAGTTGTGAGTATGTTAGCTATTCTGAGACGTCTTCCTTTCCTTATAAGGAGAGGAATTCTGCTATCCAACATTAATCCACTTCTTGTAGTTTCTTCATGATAACTACACCTCTAATTCTCTTTACCTAATTATTTTAGTTAGAAGTTATTGATCACTCGTTGTTCTCGTTTTCTAGCATTTTTTTTTATCTGCATCAAAGTTTCTTTTCAGCTTGTTTTTTAACGCTGATCTCTCTCTAACCCATTTGTTACAAGACCGCCTATTCTACGGTACCTATTTTATAAATAAAGACGTGCAGTATGCCGCTAGACTGAAACTTAAAAGAATAGGCTTGAAAGGGTCCATGTCCGTGAAAGGAATCGTCAGATAGTAGTCAACTGTTCAAATCTCACATAGGAGCCCAGATAGAATATTATAATCTTGTTGTCTCCATTCTTTGCCATTTCCTTACAGTAACTATGCTGCGTCCTAGCAATAATCTGTTCCGCATTGTTCAAATACTTATGGATATTTACTCAGATGTCAGGACTATGGGCAGTATTCTCCCTAAGATCTTGATAACATTTGGATTTGAATAATTAAATTCTTTAGGCTCTGTCACATATTTGCTTGCTTTTATGTGTACTTACTATAATAAACTCAGTTCGGTGATTTTTCTCAAAAATTGTGCTCTGATCTATCTACTATACTCTGTTGGAAGCATAATCATTACGGTGCAGTATTATTAACAACGGCAGAGCGAGTCGAAGGATATAGAGAAGTGGAAAAGAAGAGTGAAAAATCTCAGAGCCAAGGGCTACTAGACCTGTAGTGCTGATATGTACATATATTATAAACAACGTGGTAATTTCACAAGGTCGTTGAATACCGCAGTAGACAGGCAATGCACTTTAAGAAACTATTGCAACTAGCACCCATAACACGACCAATAACTATGAAGGTATGCCTAGTTAACAACCCCTGCAGATGCCATTAAGAGAACTGCAGTGCTCAGTACTCGCCAGCTGAGTATATCATATCCAAAGATTGTACGTGATCTTCATGAAGAGCTGTAATCCTTAAGCAAGCGAACGGAGAGCATGACTGTCAAATTGGATCTTGAGCGACCATTCACGGTTCTATTTCCTAGGCGGGAGGACATAATTTTAAAACCGTTTCGTCTATGGTATACAGACGGATCCAAAATTAGCAAAGGGGTAAGGGTTGGCGTTCATGAACCGAAAACCTACTTTTCTAAAACCCATGGAGAACCTCCAACAATTTTTCAGGCGGAGATACACGCTATAGATCCATATGTCTAGGAAAACCTAGATAAGGACCTGAGAGGTGCAAACATCTACATATACATCTATCGCCCTGAAAGCTCTAGCTACTAACAGCTTTGAGACTAAATGGTGTGAGAATATAGGATGCATGTGATGCAACTGGCCACAAAAATCAGGGTATCTCTGATGTGGGTCTCAGAGTAAGCGAACGACAGGAAATGACATGGTGGATAAACTTGCAAGCAAACCGCGAACATGCATTTCATTGGACCGGAACCCTTCTTTGGCGTGTCATAAAGCGCCAACTTAAGAAGTAACGTCAAGACTGGGAAGCAAAAAAAATGGCACCCCTTTCAAGGAAAACACCTGGACAAACACAAGCCAAGAAATTTATCAACTGTTCGCCAAATAGCAATAAAAAACTTCTTGAGTGCGAAGCATTATACCGGTACAGGTTTTTTAAAAAAATACTATTGGTATACATATTATTTCTATTAGTATATTCCATTTTTGTTCAGTTTCAATAGTAAATTGATTGTAAATTGAAGTAACTTTCGGTTTTCTTGTATATGGCGCGTGTTGTATCGGCGACGTAAACGTGTTCGATGGTCTTGCAACAGCAATATCTCTCTGCTGTAACTGTACTAATAATTACTTCACTACAAGAATAGCGAATGCTAGATCGATCAAAATGTAATTACCCGAGAAAAAAAATTACCTCTTCTTGAAAAATTGGGTCCTAGATCCCATCCGCAGATATCTCTTGCGTCAGTAGGGAGCTGGTTAACCCAGAGCAGCTACTTATCTATCCGTACAAACTTGTTTGATTAGTATATTATCTGGGGAGGCTACAGAAAATATGATCAAAAAGTTTATATGGCGTAATATAACAAATAGTACCTATATGAGGACGACATTTATTAACAACAAACTGGATTCATGATTGTGTATTGGGAAAAAACTACAATTAAATGAATTTAAAGCATCGTTTCTAAACTAGTTCGAAAGATCTTTCTAAGTTGTATCCGTAATAAGCTCAAGAACACGTCGTCGCAATTTCGTAGGTGGCTGCGGTTCGTTGTATGCATATGTTGATGGTGGGGGACCCCGCGTAACTGTCTGCTGAAACATGGTAATATTTTAAAATCGTCACGTGACTTATAATGTGCGTGATATCACCTGGTGGACAGTGTAGTTCTTCGTTTGCCTTCAGTTTTCGTGGTTCTTCGGTACGGTGTCAGTGGAAGAATTCCCTCGCTCTCTGCTCTGCGCACCGACAACGACTCGTACAACTACTACTGCCATTAGATAGGTACTGCTATACGCAGCACCTTACACGGACAACAGTACACAACACACGTACACTCGTACGAACAGAACGAAAAGTGCAGGACGCGCGAGTCGTTCGTCAAGCTCAACTCGCCTCGTATAGCTAGCCGCAGCAGCTAGCAGTGTGAGACTGTTATCTAGTTCAAGTATATTATGTATATGTGACACTCAAGTTCACTTATTGTATTAAGAGAATCTGGCACACTAAACACTACGATTGGTTTTACGGATATTTTCCAACCAATCTCGTTCTGTCCGTGGATAATTAATTGCTTTGTGGTAGTTTGAAATTGTGAATGTGCAATTGGAAAACAAGAAAAACGGAAAATTAACTTTCTCAATAGTTTGCTCGCTGTTCTTGTTATTGTTGATCCACCAGTACTGCTCTCTCGGTTTTGATGTTATCGCAGAAGTAGTTGCGTTCGCTCTCCATTTTTTTTGAGTTATGTGTACTGGATTAAACAAGTGTGCTTTTTGGATAGCTATGTGAGTTCTTGGTACGTAAATATATTCGTGAACCTTATAAGATAAGGGTATAGTTAATATATATAATTGGTTAATACATATATGCAAATAAGCAGTTCTAGTCTTATGAATCCTTTTTGCAATGTAGAATTGATTTTATTTACATAATTGTATTTTAATTTATTTATATATTGAAGTTAGACAAGGTTATTTCATATATGCTTCGTAGTTTAGTAGTTATATTTTCCAAAGGGTGTGCAGTATAATTAAATTCTGATAATAGATACATAATGCATGTACATACATATATACCAGTAATATGTATGTACATATATATTAATGTTATTAAAATAAGTACTGATATTGTTACCCTATTGCAGATTGCATTAATGCGGAACCTACTTAGATCAGGTTGAAAGTGGATGTGTATTCAATACATTACTGTGTTTAATTTTCCTCAAATGTTTCTATTATGCAAAAGCTCTAACAGAATCCGACACTTTTATAAAATCTCATTATTTGTAACCTTGATTAAAACTTTGTGAACTTCCTTTGCGTTTAGCACGCATAATTTAACTTATACCAGAGTAAATTGGCAGCAATTTCTACTAATGCACTGTAGTACACATATTTTGACAATCTGCCGTAAAGTTAAATATATCGCTCAATAATGTAATTAAATTATAAAACACCGTAAAAGGTCACAGAAAACATTGTTATTTAAAACCTAAAACTGTTTTGCCGATTATAGCAGGCTGTGCATCGATATTTTAATTGGAAAAAACGAGAAGACTAGTTAATCATGACAAAGTAAATTCTTATATCTGAATTAAATTTCTTTTGCACGAATAGTCCTCGTTCTAATTCTCTAAATATATTTTTCTTTCATAAATAACGGAAAGAGTACATTCAGAAATTTGTACATTGTGACAAATAATACTATTTGTCGTAATATTTCATCTAACTAAATTGTTACAATGAAAAAAGTGTTGTTGGGTGAAGTTTAGTCCGTCTGTTTTTTGTTTTTTAATTTAACTCACCAGAGGAGACAAAAGTTGTAACACCACAGCAATATCACTTGTGTTAGGGTGGTCTTTATGTTTATGTTTGTGTATATTTTAAGTAGACCTACCGGGGGTTTTACTATGCTCTCCATTATACTAGCACTCGCGAAACCTGCACCACGCAATTTTTACTGTGACAAGTTACAATATGCAGACGCGTTTAAATATAACTTAACGTACTATAAAATAATAGATAAGTACAACATTCCTGTAGTATCACAATTCTAAGAATATTACTTTAGTATTATCAGTGAAGTAGTAATCGTAATAAAAAAAAATTACGCAGGATAAAATAGCAATTACCTATAGCTGTCTCAGAAGAGGAACTTTCGTTTGTAATAATAACGCTAAATATTTGTGTTGTTTATATTTAATGAGAAAATTTATCACTCTGCATGCTCGGAATGCAGAACCTGAATTAACAAAAACAAAGATAATATCTTCGTGAAATTTTTGCAAAGACTATGTATTCGAAATATAGACATTTGTGTCAAAAACGCAAAACTATGGAATATAAAGAAGATAAGCTGTAAGAAGGGAATCTTTGTGACTTTATGTGGGATCATGTTATAAATATGTGCGGTATATGTATGTGCGTACGTAGAATCACTTTAGCGATATACTGTACTATCGAGGGCAAAAGTAATGGCTCAAACTGTAATAACTGTTATTGACGTAAAAGTAACTGGGCAACTGTAATAAGCCCTATAGCGGCAGGCCAAAGGGGTAGCCAGCATTTAAAAGAATTTCAACCAAACGAATTGTGAATGTATTGGAAATAAATATGATGATACTGAATTAATAATAATAATAATAATCATTTATTGGTTATAACAAAAAAACATATATCATAATACATAATGACATACCCGAAGGTTAAAAAAAAAGTAAGGAATTTATAACCAAAAGGACCCATCGTCAGTTTAACCGAAAAACGGCGGCCTGGTCTACCCGATGGTCCTTTTAAGCAATGATAATACCAATATTTACAATTATGTCCAATCTACATTAAATTACCACTAATATAATAGAGAAAAAAAAAGAAGTTGCTACAGTTGCTAAGCACAATTCAGCTCTTACTCATTTGATTGCTCATTAAAACAATGCCGAAAAAGTTTATCTCGAAATGAACGAAACAATTGCAAGTCCAGACTTATTGGCAAGGTATTAACGGTTCGCGCCACGTTATACGAAAAGCTTTTTTTGAACTGATGTGCTGAACTGATGTTCAGGTAGAACGTAGATAAATTAATAAAAGAAAAAAAGTTTATGAACAATTAGTCATCATTTTATCTGCTGTTTAAACATTAATTACAAAAATTATAAAATTAGAAATTTTAATATTATTAACATATTTACCATTAGTTTTCTTAAGAAGTTTCAATCGTTTCAATAATTACTGCACTTACAGTAATTTTAAAGAGATTAAGAATTTAAAGAGAGTAATAGTATTACAACACATAAAATATAACATAACAATTAACACTTCTGAAGTAAATTAGCTATAATTTTATCATCAAAAACTAATCAATCCTGAAATACTTGGAGACTCGCTAATTTTAGAAGATAACTAAGAAATTGCGTAATCTATTATAGGTATTATAAGTTATATAACTTTGGGCCCAGAATTTTTAGTAGATAATAATATTTTATTAGACGAATTAATTTGTAATGTAGAGTATATTATTCAAAATACAGTAGAATCACATACACAAAACACATTGCCGAGCAAGTTAGTAAATACACACAACAAATACAGTTACAAAAATAGAAATAGTAGTACAAGCAAAAATAAATTATAATTATTTGATATGAATTAAATGTAAATTTCGTTCACTGACGAAGTTGTAACGAAAACCTAATAAATTATAAGGGTTCTGGAACAAATTGATCTTTAATTGAATTAATAGTGTTGAATTGACCTAAAAGCAAAAGACTAGATAAGCACCTAAAGGTCAGAAAAATATATATGTACATACATATGTATATGTATGATTTAATGAATTAAAACTAAATTCATTATTTTGCGATTGCAAAAATATTAAATAATATAAATTTCTTTAAAATTCTATTTCGTTTAAATCGTTTCTTGATAAGGCCTCGGAAAAAATCGTTTTTTTATAAATAGAATCGTGTTATTATATTAAAACGCATATTATTGAAAATGTACATGTGTAAAACATACATGTTTTATCCGTATATAATAGCAAACAATATATACTTTTGCCAACGAAACAGCTTGTGCTTAGAAAGCTAGTTAAGAATTTTAGTCGGCATTACTTCTTAATATAAAGAGTAAATGCAACTATTGTAAATGAAATGATAATATATTGCTTTAGAGTTCTTGCTAATCTTTCTACCTAAAATTTACCTGCTAGGTAGAGTCGCCCAGTCCGATTAGTCAAATGTTTTGAATACCTGCGTAAGGCCATATCGTTTGAAGTCTTAATCATTACTTTTGCCCTTGATAGTACATCTTTCTAGTAAAAAAAACTATTATTGATTTGAATTAATAGGAGATTTATAAAAGTATCACAAGAATAGATTGTCTTGTTCAGATTACATTGAAAAATGTGTATAATAGAGATATACACAACGCTACATTATTGTTATTAAACTGTTGATAAGTCACTGACAAGAAAATTACACCCTGTATTCAAATTTTAATTGTACGGTCGTGTAGTACATAAATCTATAGACTTTTTCAGCAAGTGTATAAATATGTGTGTAGTTTTTTTTTAATTCAATAGTACGGTTCATATCTTGTTTAATTCTCGTTTGTTTTTTAATAATCTTCTTAAAAAAAAATTAACTGTAGCATGCAGGCGTCACACATGTCACACGCTTCTGAAAATCATTATTAGGAATTATTATACTCTTTGGAAATGTTTTTTTTTAACCTAATGATTAATCAAATCTTAATTATTGTCTATTTTTCTACAGAATTAATCATAATTTGTTAAAGGTCATAACCATTACTGAAACGAAAAGCTGCAATTTCCACTAATATATACCATTGCTGTTGCCAGAAATTAACTCCCAAGTGTCTGCTGAATGCCAAACATATTAACTAAATTAGGTGGTTGAAATTGTTGAATGTACACAATACAACCATTAACATGAAAAACTGAAATCTTGCTTGTTCAGGCGATGACGCATGTTTCATGATATCATAGTCTAGCGCCAACCAGAGACAAGCGCGTAGAAATTAATTAATAAATTACTTTGTGTTTTTTCGTTTCGCTTGATATTAAAATTATAATCTTGGCATTTATCGATTTGAAGGTATTAAACTATGAGATTAATGAATGAAATTATACAACGGTTTTTATTATCAAGGTTTGTACTAAGAAACAGAATAAATTACTATATTCTCGTGCTTGTTTATAACTCTGTTTATACTTGTCGTTTCGTTGCTTCATTCGAAACTAGCACTTCAGGACTTCATTTTATACCCGAAACTAATTCAGCATTAATGATCTGCCAGCATTAATTGATGTTCAAATTGGCCAACGGTGATAGTTATTATGAAAATTAATCACATTGTATCCTGTAAATGAAAACATGTTACACTCCGATATCATGAACTCGTTTTGTTTCATAAAAACTTATCTAAAATAATTGAAAATGTCTAAATTCTATTTCTTTCTAAATTTTACTAATTGTGTGTCTATCAATATCAATTTACTGTACGTATACGTATACTATACATGTAAGACGTACTTCTTTAAATATTTGAGGTTATTTTGGTTTTTAGGTTTATTGGAATCATGGTGGCAAATGTTCTGCTTCAATCTCTTATGTATATGCATTATTTCTGAATATATTTAATTTCTAAAAATGGCGTACGCATACAACTAGTGCTTACTATAATAATAGTCTCTTGATAGTCAACAATATCATGCAATAATTGGATAGCTTGGATAGCTGCGTTGATTACTATTTCAAATTCATACTTCTTCCCTTTTACTTTTGTCGTATAATTGGTGATCTTGGTCGCTATGAATTTGCGAAATGTCTGCTTCACACGTGATTTTGAAAAACGTTAGTTAATAATTCTTTGGGTGGTCGGAAAACGTACGCATAAAAATGTTTTCATTTCCGTAATGCTCGTTTTGCAGCTGTGAAATAACGTAAACTTTTAATATTTGCAAGTATCGTTCACCGTTTACCATTCCGGCTGCTCCATTTTATAACTGCTCGTAGAAATGTGGATCAATCATAAAATCAACTTAAAACCGTACCAAAGGGTGATTTTTCTGTCATGAAGACCTTCTTAAACGATTTCTTGTAATTTTCTGCAGACCAGATTCTACAATTTTAAGTATTGACCCCTGCATTCAGAATAAAATGTCTCTCATCTGTTATCAAAATACGGAATAACAATTCGGGTGGAATTAGCAATTGAGCCATTACTCGCAAAGAGAAATCGTACCTAGTAGCCAAATCTGGCTCGTTTAATTCAGCATTGTCAATTTATATGGATATATTTTTAGAATTTCGTGTGAAATTTTCCAAACCGTAGTATACGGCACTAGTTTGGATATTGCATTTGCATGAAAAACCTCTGCAACTCGGACATCACTAATTCTTGGAGTTCCTGATTTTAGATCAGCTATAGACCCTATTCTTTGAAATTTGTGAGCTTTATGTACTTTCAAAATAAAACTCAAGAATTGTAACGACAACGTTATTGTTTCCCATAGATACAGATAATCCTATTCCGTAAGCAATTAGATTAAAATATATTTCTTACTTTATGATAAAAGAGGAATAAAATTGTGTTCTTAGGACTGATGTTATTAATTAACTTACGGAAGCAATTACTCACAAATCTATTTTAGCTAGTTTTGTGCTACATACTTTCAACAAGTTCAAGGCTTATTGTGACTTTACTATTGTGTTTTAAACATGTGTGTCGCTGTTGGCGACACATGTATGTGTAAGTAGATGGAGATGTGATGCAAATATTAGGAAAATTCAATGGATACAACCGTGTTTTTTAAAGTAAACAGGTTTAACATATCTAAAGCAAATATGTGTTCGAATTTAATGCAAGTTACCTTTTTTACTCTTCAATTGTTGCATACAATTAGAATATGTGGAACACTATAAACACTAAAATATTGCCTGTGAATTGTGAAATAGCTTCTTATACGAAGTAAGAGGTCTGGTTTAGTTAAGCGTGAGATATTTTCTATTACAACTCATATTTCTATGCTTACCTGCATAGGTAAGCTTTGCAATTAGACCAAAGTTCTAATGTACATATATAGATCCACATCTGTGTACGAAATACGTTTAAAGCACAATAAGATGAGTAACAAAGTATTTCTTCCAACAAATACAAAAGTGTAATAACAGGATAGTCTCATTACAAAGTTAAAGATTTACTAAACACTAACGCTTAACACTGTTGAACATCTTATATCTCTTTTCATAGAGATTTTATTTTACAGATATTTATCTACTTCTAGGTCAATTCAAACATTAATTCGATTAAAGATCAATTTATTCCAGAACTTTTATAAGTTCTTAAGTTTTCGTTAGTGGGATAAAATTGACATTAAATTCGTGTCAATTAATTTTAATTGCTTGCTAAATGCTTATCAACAGAATTATCTAAAGAAACAAAATTTCAATGATATATAATAATAATAATAATAATAATAATCTTTATTCATACCAGTACCACAAAGTGTTTACATACGTCAACACAGAAAAAAAAGGAAAAATTACAAATTACATATATGCATGTATATCATTGAAATCATTAGTCAAAAATTCCTCTATAGTATAGAAAGCTTTTGATACTAAATATTTCTTAATCACTTTTTTTAAAGACCACCAAGGTAATTTTTTTACAGTTTCGGGTAAGATATTAAAAAGTTTTATGGCAAAGTAACTAAGACCGTCTCTACTTCTACTTAGCCTATGGTATTTGGGTCTTATGGAATCATTAGATCTAGTGAAATATCCATGATAATCTTTATTTAGCCTATAGTCATTAATGTTTTCCTTAACGAAGACAACACATTCCAGTATATAGACACACGGAGTTGTTAAAATATTAAGTTTAATGAATGCGTTCCTGCAATCGGCGTCGTAATCAATTCCAGCAATTAATCTAATACACCTCCTCTGCACTTTAAATACTTTTTGTAAATGAGTGGAATGACCCCACACAAGTATTGCATATGCCATTACAGAGTGAAATATGGCGAAATAAATAGTTATCAAATAGCTAGTGGATAGTTTATTATATAGAGACCTAATCAAGAATACTTTTGTCATTAACTTTTTACACAGTAAATCAGTGTGGGGATAGGATTATGTTTACAATATCGCGGGCAATTTAAAATATTTTTGAATTGTAACTTTGAGCATGACATAAGCATAATAATCATAAGACGAATAAGAAAAATGATCCTTATATTTATGTATTTTTTTGTCAAGATCTAGCCATTCTGTTGAAGGGCTAGCGAAAATCGTCGCAAAAAACGTAGTCAAGAGCTTAATTTGATAAAATTCAGACGTGATTAGGTGATTAAATTATTATACATAATACTTAAATCTTCAATATCTCTTCTAAAAGTGGCCGCGTTAATTCCTTTTTAATGTATATCATTTCATATATTAATCTCTTTTTATATCTATTTTTTTTAATCTTAATGTTTTTGAAATGAAAGTTGTGTCGTAATTCTTTAGAATGCTTAGACAAAGCGTTTTTTAAATATTGTCTAGTTTGACCCACGTAACATTTTGCAGCCAACATGAATTGACGTAGAAGAGGAAAAATAAGATTTTTTGCCAAATTCAGAATTTCGGTTGAATAATTTACGTTAAATAATAATAAAGTATGTACTAACAATAATAATATGTTCCCAATATTTAATCTATGAATAAATTTGTAAACTACAGTTATGCAAAAACAGTACTATTCTGACATCCTGACACAGTGGGTTCCGTATTTTACACAATCACATTCTAAAGTATGTTAACTATCACATACATATGTACATATGTACAAAGATTGACCCACGTTATTTACTTACCATACTTATTATAAAGTAGTTTAACGAACACTTTAACACGTTTTTTCATTCAAAAAAATAAATGTTATTAGCGTCTACATAATTTTGTGATTGTAACGTTGGAAAGACGTGAGAAATTTTCTCGTCATTATATATGTATGTGATCGTATTTAAATTTCTGTAAGCTTTAATTTGATCCAATGTGCATTGATTAACCAGATATCAACACTCAGTAATGTTGCTTGATTGCATTAATTAAATAATCTGCTCTAAGGCTAATAGTTACGTTCTTCCATATATTAATTTGCATTGTAATTATTTCTTTAATTTCCCTTGACATTTTGTTGCAAATGCAAAAAAATACTTTTTTGTACAAGTTGCTTATTCATTTAATATCAACAACTATCGCTTAGATACAAGTAAAATAATTTTTTGGAAGTTTTTGTAGGAGTAACAATAAATAAATTAAAATAAAGAATGGAATATTTTAATCTAAAAGAATTTTTGAAAATATTCCAATCTATGCAACCTTGTCCTGAGAATTTAATTCCAAGTTGTAAACTAATCAATCCCAACGATAGCTGACTTAATTAGATGTCATGAACCAATAATATTAATGTAAGGCTGTCTAATAAGATCTAAGTTTTATTAGCATTATAAACCGTATAACTGTATCATACATTTCGCATATTATTAACGATCTTATCGATTTACGATACAGAAGGCTACTGGTAGCGTTTTAATGTAAAAAACCATATGCGTGTATGTCTCCATGTCTTTATGTAATGTAAATGAACGGCAGCAGAAAGTTTTAGCAATGCACTTTTGAACTGTTGCTAACGTTATATAATAGCTTCACTTTCATTTTTAGGCTACACGTTTTAAAATTAGCGATGGCGCTCTTATTAATAGAGGTAAACAACATTATGAGCTGGTTATAATTTACACTTACGAAGATTGTACATAGCAGTTCGTGTTTCCTAATAGCAACGTTTAGAATGTCAGATTTATAAAATGTCATAAAATAATGTGTACTTACTCTTGCTGAAACCAGTATTTAACGTATTACGCAATACCGTAGTGTAGAATGTTAACCTGTCAGAATACGACACTATGAGCACGTCATTTGAGTAGTATTGTATGTTTAGCACGCGTAACGTACTCACTGTTGTTTTTCACTAATTACATGTGTATGTAAATTAAATCACGTTATGTATACATGGTAGACCATGGTTTAAATACAATATAACTAAGATTGTAGCAAATTATACAATGATTGGTTTTTACGATGATTACATAGCTATGTTGTGTCTAAAACTTGCATTTGAAAAATTGGTTTTAGGTATTTTATTTCATATGGACCCTCAATGGTGCAGTAAATAAAAACCAAACCTATCAACATTAAGACAAAAAAATAAGACATAACAAGGTCTCTGACTCTATCTTGAAAACAAAAAACAATAATTTAGGTTTTTAAACTTTCTCTAAATTTCTTTCTAGATACCTGGTTACTGTTATTAGTTCTACTAATATTCCTACGACACGTTCAAATTTTTGCCTTATTGAGATGTAATTTAACTTTACTTCAAAGTTTTTTAGAGATATAAACATCAATAGCGTTCCATAAAAATTAAATCATAACGTCGTATGCCTGTCGTAGTAGATGATTTAGAGAGGTCAGCATAAATTCTCATTTCATTACTTCGTATTGCAAAATATACAGTGTCGCCACAAAGTTTGGAAGCAATAATAAATTCGTTCGATAAATGAAAGTAAAAGCGCGGTAAAACCAGAAATGGTACTTCAAACCAAATTAAAATAAAGAATGGAAATTAGTAGTAGTAAAGTATTTGTACATATAATTTCGCAATATATCTTTCATATTCAAAATATTATAAAAAGAATTTTATTTTCAGAGTTTAGTTGTCTATAGAGCTAATGAATGTATTTACGCCAAGGGGTCTGTTATCCTAAAAGATGTGGAAAATACAAACGAAATAATATGGAAATCATGAAAAATAACGTATTTCGATCAGGTCGCATTATTGGTCAACCATTTACAGTCCTGCGGTATTGAGACTTTTTGGAAAAAATAAGAGTGGCAGTAAAAGTTTCGCTAATGATCTGCCCTCGTTAAAGTCGAGACCCATCACCTATTGAGACAGAATAGAATGCTGAACAGTTGTTGGAGTTCTTGCTGGAAGCTTGGCAACAAATTGACTCCAACTACTTGAACAAATTAGTAAGCAGGATGATGATTATCGATAAAGAAAAAGCGATAAATTAAATAATATCCCAAATGAATGCTTTGAGACATATTGTTTGTATGTCATTATGTTTATACATATATACTTTAAATTTGTACCTAAAATTATCCGGTAGAGCACTATTCTAGATTCTATTCTATTATGGTTTTCAAATTATACTGTTTACAAAGGTGTTATCTTCGAAAAAGTATCGTTTTCATGATATTTTTGCTTCTTTTGCAGACGCTTCCTCAACGGCGCCAGCTATCAAAAAATTGTAAGGCCTTTTTTGTAGAGCATGAAATTTTCTACAAAGGAGATCACTATTCTATCTGTTATGGTTTCGAAATTATATTATTAACAAAGGTGTTTTCTTCTGTAGGACCCCAATTAATTATTTCGTGCCGTGTATATGTCAGTTCTCAAGAGAACAGATAACTAAATACAACTAGGTCAATTCATGTTGGGATGTAATTGGGATGTACTTTTTCTGTTTGACATCTAATTATTGGTAATAATGTACAATCTGGTATGACACAATCGTGAATTTTTGTCTCGTAAATGCTTATAAGTGTCCACACATTTAACACATTAAAAGGTTGCAATATAACATATTTAGCACTGACTATTCCAAAGTATCTAAATTACACATAAAATATTCCACATAAACCCAAAAGAACAAAACAAAAAAGTCTATTCGTCTAGCTAGCATCCGGAAACGGTATATGTATTACAAATTGTCCAACCATTTTTACAATAGGTCAAGGTTATCTTTAAATAAACTTTGTATTAAAGCTACGGAATTTATTAGAAAAAGATCAAGGTAGTGTTTTGAAGCTATTTTAATATTTTATACCATTAATTAACTGAATAATCAACAATACAAACGTCATTATTCGTGCATAATCTATTTTTAGTTTACATACTTCCTTCAGATGATTTCATTGCTTGTTTTTTCTAATGTTTGTACTATCAGCTGTTAATCTATAATGGAAGCAATTAGTTTGAATTTAAATGCAGTATAATAGAAAATGGTGATTGCCTAATACTTAATGGTTTAGCAAGTTTCTTTATAATATGTGTACCATTTTAAGCAAATTTAGACCAATTACACAAATGTGCTTTCAATTATTTGCTCACACTTAGGTACATACGTTTCCTTCTTTATGTATCGTATATGTTTGAAGGTTACATCTATGCATTGCTTTGTGTGTTTGTCCATACCTTTGTACAGCTGAACTTGACAAAAGACTACGTTCATTTTCTTACGCTATTTGTTAGTAGTAAGTTGCGCACTTATTAAAATTAAATTACATTCCTTATATGCGAAATATGATCAGTATGTTATGGTGGGTGTGTTATAGGAAATTAGTGTATTTCGAAACCTTGGTATTGGATCGTAATTGTTTACATCGCAATTTTCATAATAATGCATTTTATTATAACAGTAATATTTAGATTTGAAGTAAGATTATTTTTAGTGCTAACGTAATCGTAATTGTAAGTTAGTGCAGTTGATAATTAAAGTTTACGCTATTAGGCAGCTGTAACTACACTACTGTCGGTGGTTAATATGTATTTACAATTATATGGTTTGAGCTAGGTTATTTTTTATCGCGACTGAAAACTTTCCATGCAGAAATTAAAAGCTTACTCGTTTTATATATTCTTGCAACAACAATTGATTTTTGATTACGATTTGTGTGTGATAAATAATATCTTTCTGAATTGGTTTTGAACTAAGAAAATGATAATTAAGTGAACGTACATGGTTTATACTATCATTAAATTTGTCTTGAAGTAATGAATAATTTGGTATCAGTTGACACTCATTTATCCATGTCATATACATACATATGAATATCTTTTTTTTGATAACTAACGAATAACAAAAAGATTTCCTATTTTGTTTGTTTGGTGGTCAGATCCATAATTATCGTTAGCTTTTACAACTACGACATCGTTTTTATCTGGAAAAATTTTTTGGTCACGTTTATTACTTTCCGGAATGTATTTAATTATCGCAAACTGTTGCAATGAATTGCTCAATATCGGGAAAGCGCAACCAACTACACCCAGCAATATTTTCAACACTGTACTGACCGTCTCTAGGAATTTTCTAAACACTTTTAAAATACAAGCAAAGATTTTGTATGTTGGGTAGAAATGTCCACGTCCTTTAGCTGAGTATTTGGGATTGTTATCCTGGTGGACTATAAATGATTGACCAATAATGCGGCTTTCTGATAGCAATGCACTATTTTGGAAATTATCCAAATATTCTTTCTATCGTATTTACCCAATTATTTTTAATAAATCGTCAGTTCTTATGCCAGCAAAGTACCTCCAAACCATCATATTTTCCCCACTGTGGGTGACAATAGGCACTAAGCATGAGTGGAGACATTTCTCTGGTCGCTTAAGGACGCAAATTCTGCGTTAGATCCCAAGATTTCAAGTTTTGGATTCGTACGTCCATATATCATATCATCATCTCTAGTTAAATTTAGATGTTCCTTTGTCGGTAGTAGTCTGTTCTTATTTGTGGACACGTTTTAATAATGGTTTTTGCACTCAATAAATCTTTTCTTAGGGTAGTAACAGCTATCCTGATGTGATGCTGCTGAATAATTATGAATCTGTCCTCGGCAGCAGTTATTAGCCGTGGTCGTTCACTTAGCCTTTAATTATTAAATTGTCCGGTTTCTCTCTTTCTTATCAAGTTGTAATGAACGCGTTTCGTTGAAATTCCCAACAATCCTTTATCCTTTATGCTTTCTAAATATGCTTCCTCGATACGAATAAAAATTGCAGAACATTGTCAGTTGCTTGGCTGTTGATATTTTCATATACAGTCCCTGTCAACACTTTCAATCAATTTTGAATTTCGTGCTTTAAAAAGTATATGTAAAAATCATCGCTTTTTTGGGAATATGCAATATCCAACCCTATAGTATTGCTATCTTCGTTGCATACATCATAGTACCGGTAATTTGATGTTTATGCCGAATTGTGACAGAAAAACAAAAACATTGTCACTTTGTCGTGGCTGGTTATGCAGCGCTGTTAGCTGTGTGTCCTGTAGTGTTTTAATACTTTTGCTTCTCCTTTTCAAGAGCAACTGGCTCTTATCTTGGCAAAAAAAGGAGTGATTACCGCCAAGAGTGGACCTACAAAATATTAATTTTAAATATTTGTTTCTTGTTTTATAATAGTAGTATTTTCGTAGGACTGTTCTGAATTTATCTTTGCTCTTCGTTTTACATCATTTTCACAATTTTAAGAAGTTACAGTACAAGTTTTGCTTGGAAATAGCAACAAAAGCGACTGGCCATAATAATGCTGCAAGGGACTGCAGTGTTTAATGCAATTTACCGAAAAAATTAATCGTACGCACTAACTTTGGACAAAGAAAGATTAATATCAAAGGCTTCCACGGCCCGAGATTCTATTATGGGTTTTTTCCGGGTGTGGACCGTGTTGTGTATTTATTTGTATATATTTTACAAAATATATACAAATAAATGCGCAAAATATACAATATAAAACTGGACGTTTCGCCATTAATGTAAGTGATTTCTTCAGGAGCAAGGGGTGTCTCGTTGTTGCAAAAGGTCACGGTAACTCGACGTGTAAACCACGCTACAGGCGAAAACCTTGTAACTTGATTTACACAAAACCACGGATAAAACTGTTCTAGTCTATAACATAAGAATAATACTAGGCAATTTAAATATGTTAACCACACTATTTAATGTGATAGACCTCTCGGCATAAATACCCTAAGTAGCCTAATAGAGAATTAAACTCACAATATATCTTATAATATTTTTAATATCAATAAAAATTTGGGGATAATTGTATCCTTATGTTAAGCAATGATAATTATATCTTAAGCAATATTTCAAATTGCTCATCAACAATTGCTACTACATATATCTCAAGCCGGAATTGTTCAAAAAGCTTAATAATTTTTTTTTTATTACCACAAATACGATACCTATTGAGACAATGATAAGTTATTGCGAACAGTACAATATTCATTAGCAGTAATTGTACCGTTTAAGACTTTCTAAAACATGGCGCTACTTAACTGAACTTCCAAAATTCCATATTAGTACTCTTCAAGTATTTTAAATGCAGTTAAATGTGACCACGTCTGTTATTTACGCAAATATCGCAAATATGTTGACATATTTTTGTGTACTTTTCACCAAATTGTGGTAAAGCTGATAAGGATGTGGGAATAGATGATCTCATAAATTCCTTAAAAGCAAGCAAAACAGAATAGAATGCAGTTGTTATTACTATTAAGAGTAGCAGTATTTTAGTAAATGTGTGCAAGCAAAAAAGTTCTAATTCTCTAGCTATGGTAAGTCGAAGTAACGCTTTACTAATATAATATATGCGGCAGAAAGCGTAGTAGTGTAACATTAGGTCTGCATTAGAGCAATTTATTCTACAATTAATGATTTCTAAGATTGCCGATAAAATGGAATTAATATACGTGTTTCTTTTCAGTAAATCTACTGTTTATACTATATTTAAATCACAAGAGCATATCTTACACCATAATTTCTGTATCATATATTAAGCATTTCTCTTATAGTAGTGAAGTAATTTTGGAAGCTTATGCGGTCTAGCACCTTAGTAAGTGAAAGGAGACAATCTCTTGAGATACTCACTATTCAAAACTGGAACTGTTGCAACCGTGATCTTGATATTAATATTGTTTCAACATACACAACAGTACATACATAGGTAATAGAAAATAATACATTTGTATGGAAATATATAATATAATAATGGAATATCAGTTTCAGATATAATAATTTAATTTATTTTGGCGCATCTTTCTAAAATAAAATAGCACAAACCCTAAATCGCATGCCACTATATCCTCAAGTATTAGATAATGTCTAAAAGCACTCTTAGTCAATAAGACGGCTACGTTACTTGACGTCGACGTTAGCTTTACATATTGACGTAGGGCTACAAACTAATAGTAAAGTTAAACCTTGCCAGTTATTTGAATAAGCAAACATGTATGCGGAATTTATTAGTTCTTACCGTACCACACACGGTGTCCAATGATAGCAGCATTTTTTTGTTGTAGTAATATTCGGTTAATCATGTAAACACCACGGAAGTTTTTAAAGATAATTGAGAATCACTCAATATGTAAGCGGGACGGTTAGAATCAGTTCTCAAAATTCAAATTGCACAGAAACCGTTATAATTTGAAAATGTTGTTTTAGAAGTGCTATAACAATTTTCATTACCACTGCTGGCGTAAGTATAATGAAGCAATACGATATCGTTTATTATCTACTGCAGAAACGACATGTTTCTAACAACTAATTAAAACAGGAATTCCCAAGGGTTTCTGCGGCCTGAGCGGTTAGGTATAGCGAAAGATAGAAATAACATTTCAAACACGTTCACATATCCTAAATTAATTTTACTTTTAAACATTTCTATGTAACTTGTATTTCTAATAAATAATTTGAAATAAAAAAATCCCCGTACTTAACTAAATAAAAAAATTATTTTGGCTTGGCCTGATCTAAAATTAGTCCTAGCTTTATTTTGATTGTATGAGCATTACGTACCTCATCTAAATAGACTGCTAATAAAAAATTTACGAAGCGTATTTTATTAGAACTTTTTTATTATATGTATTTACCATTCCAATTGGTTAACATTTCAAAACAAACGTTAAATATTGAAATTTCTTCTAGGATACACAATTAGCGTTTTGTTACCATACTAGCAGTGTCATTATCACAAAACTGACAATATTTAAACGTTGGTTCGATTTTCAGGATTTAATTTTCTCAATTTATAAGTGATGTACATACTATGTAAATAATAACATAAACTGCTAATGATTACGTACACATTAAGCATGCACTATATGCAAAACTTGAAGACAGCATATTTATCTATTCCGAGAATAAAATGCTTCTCATTTTAGAATCATTTTTATTACCGCAAAAATATACTTCTTATTTCTTCTCTGAATAAATACTACCATATTTGCTCACAACAAAAGTAAAAGCTATTATCGTTGGGAACTTATGAAAACGTCATCAGCAAGCTTTAACATATTTCAAGAACCATGACTGGACAATTAAGAACATCACTGGTAAACCACATCATGATTTAACAACATTTGTCGGTTATATTCCTCTTCGAATATGACTTGCCTGAAAAAAATATCAAAATAAAAATAAAGGTTTATCGAAGATTACCTCAGAGCACGTTCGTAATGATTTAAATATGCATTTACCGCAGGAACAGGAGATGTACATTTGAAATTTCTTCGAATGGAAAGTATTACACGCCTCTTTTAAAATTCAATTAACGCTTAAGCGGTAGTGATTCGCCGTATAATTGTATACAGCTAACATAGAGAACGGTTTTTTTCTAATTCTTGGAGATGTTTGAAATAATAAAAATGTTTTAATGCGATTCAAGATATTCCGGACGATTCGATTATTAAAACAGAAAAAGTAGCAATTCAAGAATGTTAATTGGTTATATCTACTCCGGAAATTTAGGCAACTTCGGAAATCGTTGATAGTTTGTAAGTATTTTTTTTTGAAATAATCGACATGTCAAGGAAATTAAAAGTTTTGGAGAAGTTATAAATATTAAACTTTTCGCAAACCTTGAATATGGATACACTGATCTAAAGGAATAGAAAGTTTTAGCTTTATTATATCACTTATATCACTCAATGCAATTATCTATGTTATAGTTTAAGTATTCGATTACTATCACCATTATCAAATGTCACGTTATGTAAGGTATATACATACACATACAAAGAAGTTTATTATAGTTTCAGTGTTCAAAAGTTTAAACAATTGGTAAGATGCTAATCAGCTATAACACACATTATACGAACACAAACTTAGTATAAAATAATATTCCAATTTTAGCATGACAGAAAGTTAAATTAAATTATTTGACGTATTCGTTGGTGAAATAATTTTTTAATACCCAAGCATTACACATCATATACATATAGCACAATTGAATTATTATGACGCTCTTGATTTTCACATGTTAGTAACATGAAAAACTAAAAGATGACCAAAGGAAAAGCTCGAGCGTTTGTGTTAGGCAATGACCTTTCCAAAACAAATTGAATTTACTCAGCTTAATTATATTATAATTAAAAATACTATAGAAAAAGTTAATTAGTAGATTAATAAACTCGTTGCCATTGCATATCTGCTTGCTTCCGTTTGATAAATGACTATCACGAATGTAAATAATGAGGCTATATTTGTAATTCGTGACCTATTTATAAATATTTATGTGGGTTTTTTCCAATGTGCTTTTATTAAGTACCTACCATCAAAAATATTTGCGAAACAAAATGTTAAACCGTTCGGTTATTGTTAAGTATACAAGATAAAAATGAATAATATACGGATATCAGAAGTTACAAAACTAGGTTATGTATACTCAGTGACATTAGAAGTGTTACACCTAGAAGAAGTCATTTGTTTAACTTTATTTTTTGACAATATGACAGGTTTACACCAGAAATGAAACGATAACATTTGCAACAAAATTTATGAACATGTAACACGAAAAAAATTAATAATGTTTTTCGCGACTCCGTAGCTGAGTACACTCCTGTACACGTCTAGGCATCGACAAAGTAAGATGATCAATATCTGCTTGTGGCACCTCCTTCCAAGAAACTTGAACTTCCTTGATTAACTGCGCCAAAGTTTGTGGAGGATAGTGCAAAATGGACAGTCTTCTCCTCATAATATACCACACATGTTCGATGGTGTCTAAATCCGGCGAACGGGATGACCACGGCAAAACATTAACGCCTGACTCTTAGACTCTATAGTTCAACGAGCAATATGGGGACAGCCATTGTTTTGCTGAAATAGGACGTGTGGACCGCCAGAAGTGGTGATCGGCTTCCATAAGCAATAGCCCCTCGAACCATTACTCCAACAGTAACGTGTACACATTCCTCTCAAGGGCAAGCCCAATATGGCGGCGCTCTCCACGCTGGCATCGTACCTTTCCACGGCCATCGTGCATACCAAGAGAGAATCGGTATCCGTCGCCGAAGACAACATTATGCCATTCTGCTCCCCAATACTGCCATTCTCTGTACCAGGTCAAGTGGTCCGCAGTCGAAGGAAGCACTAATCGTGGACGGTATAAAAAAAGTCCAAACGCTCCAATGCGGCGATATAGTGTACGGTTAGTAACAGGCCTACCTTCCTCTCCATACCATTGGTCAGTGATTTAACGCATTGTAGCAAAACGGTTTCGTAGAGCTAATTGTTTAGAGCGCCTATCTTCACACTCTGTGGTACGCCTCGGTTGACCTGTTGGTCTTCTTCACGTGTACAATTAACACGACAGCCAATTTCTCGATAGGACAAACCATCATCTTGGTAGGCAACAATTTTACCCCTTTCAAAATCACTAACACGGTGATAATTTTGACGTCTTGGAACTCTAGGTATTTTAACACGCTTAACACTTGTAGACGGACACGCAATAACTAAACTTTTCTATATTACGTAGTCAGGTCTCATGAACATGACTCTTTTCGAAGAAAAGTAAGAGATTTTTTTTTTGCAGAAAAGTATCAATAATAAAAAGTTGACATAATATTAGATACTTTTGAAATACTACTACTAAATACATTTAGATGTTAAAAAATCGAAGTTGATGAAATTACTCCTTCTGAGTGCAACACTTCTAATGTGACTGACAATGAGTATACTTTATACATATGAAATGATATATTTATAAGTTGATAGACCTCAAATATATTTACACGTTACAGAACTACGAAAACGACACGCTGAACTTGTTGATTTGGTTTCTAATTCAACTATAGGTTAATTTCAAAATATAATTATATTTTCACTATCAAAGACTTTGGGTAACTTTGCAAATATGCAATATATTAATTAGGTATGATTATGATTAATATGAAATCTGTAAAACATTTAATTTCTGAAGATATATTTGCGCCACTTTACACCATGCTAGATTCATACTTTTTCTATACTAGATTCTATTCTAGGATTTTCTAAATACTTTGTTAGGTGGGAGTACAACAAATCAATACGTGATGGTGCTACTAAACAGCTTTCAATTTCTACCAACTTGACCAACATAACCTAACTTCATTTCCAATAATATACTGAACTTGTATTTATTTTATGTTGACCAATCTCCCGAAAGTACTTCTGCGCATGTTCTAGTATTAATTTAGATACAAAAATAGGACAGGATCTACTTTTTAAAATAGTATAGCATCTAGTATAGTTTGGTGTAAAGTGGCCTTTACATGATACTTGTTCTGACTATTTTGTCTAGTTTCTAGAAAATAGTATAGAAAACGTATGAATCCAGCATGGTGTAAAGGCCGCTAACAGGACATCTTCGTATAAGTTTTGACGCTAATAATGTGTGCTGTTTGTATACCAGTGATGATGTAATACTGTTTCAAATATAGACTTTCCAAATTCATAGTTTCCGATAATTATTTAATACAAACCAAGCGATAATTAAGCACATATGACCATTTTGTGTGTACTTATCATCTTCTATCATTACTGTTCACAGAGTTTAGTAACATAGTGTGAGAAGTAACATACACAAGAAATTATTTGGGGATGGTACCACACAGAAATTTATGCAGTGTATTCATAATTTAGCAACTAAGATTGGTAAACTCAAGTTTAAACAACGCATTTTTGCCAAGCGTAACAAAGTATTTCTCAGTTGAGCAATTAGAGTCGCCATATCAAACGTATTTGTTATAATGAATTAAACAAAACAACAATTTTACAGATGAATAGATTTTATTTACCCCATAGATAGATAGATAGATAGATATATATTTAATTCCATATAATACATAAAAATGCGTGGAATACGTCAAAAATAATATAATAATACAATTGAATAATAAAAGCATACTAAAAAAACATAACTACCTAGACAAAATTGTACAATTTAAAACATAATAAAGAACATAAACAAGAATTTTAATCAATATTTGGTTTAGTCCATCTTTCGCCTCTATAATCAATGCAATTCTTTTTGACTTACTTGGATGTGACGATATTGCGACGTCATGCAATTTTCATTGCACTATCATTTGATTGCTTACCGTTGACTTTGAAGATGAGTAAGCAATCGATTTAAGAGTCCTCCAGGTGTTTTCTATCCGGTTAAGGTCTCTAGCTAAAGTAAAACCATCAAATCTCTTTCAGAGAATAAGGATTTGTTGGATTTTGCCCTCTGATACGGTGCTCTGCCTTATTTAAATATGTAGCTTATTTTCCTGATATTTTTTCCACTTGTAAGTCAATTACAACACTCTAATTCGAATAAAGATCAAATTTATTCCAAAACCTTTAGAATATAATTTGGTTTTCATTACAACTGCGTCAGTGGAATAAAATTGACATTTAATTCGTGTCAAATAATAAATAAATAACTAGCCATGCCTATCAACAAAATTATCTACAGACAAAAAAATTCATATATATAGGTATAGGATTATGTTTACAAAATAGTGGACAATTTAAGATATTTTTGAAATGTAAAATTATAATCATATAGAATAATGATCCTTATATCAATGTATTTTTTGTCAAGGTCTATCAATTCTGTTCCAGGACTAGGGAAAAACATGGAAAAAAAACCTAGTCAAGAGCTTAATTTGATAGAATTCAGGCGTGATTAGGTGATTAAATTATTATAAATAATACTTAACTTTTCTATATCTATTCTAAAATTGACCGCATTCGTTTCTTTTTTAATGTACATATATCATTTCATATATTAATCTCTTTTTATAACTATTTTCTTTTTTAATATCTCAACATTTTCAAAATCAAAGTTATGTCGTAATTCTTTAGAATGCTTAGACAAAGCAGTTTCCGCGGTTATGTTATGCGTTGCAGTGTATTGATGATTATACACTCGTTTTTTTTAATACTGTCTAGTTTGCTTTACGTAATATTTATCACAGTCTTTCCATTCCTTTTTAATCTTAGTTTTTAAATTTGTAAACTGTCTGTTATTGTTTGGTGTAAATGTAATGTTTATATCTCATTATTTAAATTCGTATTTAATTTTGTCACTTAAGTCGTTGTTGTATAGAATTGTGTGATATATGTTACTATTTTGTTTAGTGCCTATGTTGTATATTTTATGTACTCGTTTTTTTATTAGTTTCTCGTAAAATTCTTTAGAATAACTATTTTTGTCTAGAATTGATCTAACTTTGCTTAAATTCTCTTTCCTAAAATCAGGTTGTGCTAATTTAATAGCCTGGTCAACTAAACTATTAACTACGCTTTTCTTTTAATTTACCGAAGTGTTTGAACAGTAGGCTAGGTGTCTGTTGCTACTAGTACCTTTTATGTAACAATTTGTTTTTATAGTTGAGTGTAGGCTTTCACGACCGTCATAGTAGGTATGTTTTTTTCGGGTTTTGTCGCGTAGGTAACTATTCACTGTCTTGACGTTTCGCTGATTGTGCTATCAGCTTCTTCAGAAGTTTTCTAAAGACTGTCTTCTAAAGATAGCACAATCAGCGAAACGTCAAGACAGTGAATAGTTACTTACGCGACAAGACCCGAAAAACCATACCTACAATTTGTTTTTATGTTCATGTTATTATATAGTATTTCCACATTTAAGAAATTTATAGAATTTACATGAACAGATTGATCAATTTTACCTAACGGTATTGTCGACTATTTTGTAAACATAATCCTATGTATCACTGAATTTCTTTGTCTGCAGATAATTTTGTTGATAGGCATGGCTAGTTATTTATTTATTGTTTGACACGAATTAAATGTCAATTTTATTCCACTGAAGAAGTAGTAACGAAGACCAAATTATATTGTAAAGGTTTTGGAATAAATTTGATCTTTATTCGAATTAGAGTGTTGTAATTGACCTACAAGTGGAAAAAATATCAGGAAAATAAGATAAGTAAAAACTGTCATAAAAATACATATATTAAATATGTAGCAAATATCTCCAGAATCTAGCTAATATAGTTATGCTAGTAGCAAAATGAAGAGGTCCCATTTCCATTGCTGATATGCTGAACGTTTCAATCGTTAAGTGTTTATGCTGAGTGTAGGTTTTCACGACCGTAATCCATAGTAGGTATGTTTTTTCGGGTCTTGTCGCGTAGGTAACTATTCACTGTCAGTCTGACAGTCTTTAGAAAACTTCTGAAGAAGCTGATAGCACAATCAGCGAAACGTCAAGACAGTGAATAGTTACCTACGCGACAAGACCCGAAAAAACATACCTACTAAAGTGTTTATGCTGTTTGTCCCATTGTAATCTTGCTTTCTTCATTTTCACTAACAATTTTGTTTTTTTTTTTACAAATCGCTGGCTATAAATCTTTTTTTCGTACAGCCAGGATTTTAATATTCGCTCTGATAAATTTTTGCTGGACTAACAATTCTGTCAAAATTAAATTGTCGAGAAACACATTTCTTTCTTCCTATATAAGAAAACTGTCTAGTATTCAATTATAAGTATTTATTGCGATCTTCTGGTCATTAAAAATGTCTACATTTTCCTATTGCTAAATATTTATCACGATTTACACAATATTCATAAAGATTTCTTTAATCCTTAAAACGTCAAAGAGTACCAAGTAATTAGAGATTTAATGAAAAGCTCAACTTATTCCAAAACATCTATCTAACACTAACAACGACCTAGCATTACCATCTAATTTTATACCTTTCATCGAATATTATTTCCAATACAATAGAAAGGATATTACATTAAGTAATTCGGGATTATAAATAAATTCTGAATACGCCTACAGTTTACAGCTAGCAATAGATTGATTTAATTATACTCACCTAAACATTCCAATATTATGAAATGTTTAAGCTTCGAAATTGATCCATAATACAGCTTAAAATTGTTAGGAGTTCTCGTTTTTTATTCTGTAATAATTCGAGATGGTTTCATTGTGAATTCTTAAACTTCTATGAACGATTTTATGGTGTTATGTAACATTCACTTACGCGTCTATCTATTACGGCCGTTCCGCGAAGTAAAGTGTATAGGGTTTGAAACTCATTCTCAGTCTAACGCGAAATTTATTGTGGATAGTGCAAAAACCGCGTCGATGCAAAATAACCGTGACAAAATAATTTTGTAATTCACGCTTGCTGTTACGTGAATACTTTTTCAATCTTCTTTTACAAATTACCACTTGTTAAAAGTTTTCATTGGCCACCATCTGGGCAATAAGAGACGAATCTGGTAGATACCGATGTATTATACATCACATACATACATATTCTACGTATGTATGTGCTCTCCTAGCATCATTTAACGCTTATGTTATACATTTATAAATGCTACAGGCGACATAGGTTGTGTTGTAAACGTGTATTCTGAAATAAGCAAAAAAGTGATTTGTTTTTTATATCCGCACTGTTCTTGGTATTTGTTGATTAGAATTCAGTCTGCGCTTAAATTCGAAATGTAATTGACCTTTACTTTTTCAGATTCAAATTCGTCTTAACCAGCCATATTCGCACAGTATTATTTGAACACGAAAGCGGTCAAGTTGATTCGTACACTTAGAATTAGTTATGGAAAAATAAAGAGGAACATATGGAGTTTATATTTTTTTATTCTTTACAACTTAGAATAGTATTGCAAGAGTAATCTGTTAGCA
>SMLS01048237.1:0-15458 GCA_004785975.1 Popillia japonica | reverse complement strand
TTTTAACATGAAATTAAAAATATATGAAGCTGCTGCAATACACGACACGAATACATTGCTGGAGTCAATGAAATGATGGACTGTACAGTATCATACACGCCGTATCCTCAATTTTAATATGCAACACAGTAAAGATTCCAAGAAAAACTGAGCCATCCTTTCATCGAACTGCATCATTAACTGATACGTAACTCTGATACGATACATGGACATGCAACAAATGGATACCCACCTTTACACTTTTTAATCTAAGCGCCAATATTGGCCGCAGGATGGTTTTATAGATTAACTGAATTATAAGAATGACTTGGACAGTTGAATACTTAATGCAAATCTTTTCACTTCAGTTGTTATTTGTAAAAGGCAACTAAACGATTAATAGTAGTATATGATATTATGTCCGAATGGTAATTTGTTGGGTGGAAAATTATTTTTTAAATAAAGTATTAAGTAGTTTATCTTCGAATAGATGCAACGAAAGAGATTGCATAAACGAAATTCTTTATGTTATATTATTGCTAAAGTTATTTACATGACAATCTGATATGATACTTTTTGTGGTAATTTTAAATATTTTTGTTATTAAATCATTATATCTTATCTACAATTTTGGGTAAGAATGTATATACATTACATTCCTACGCGTTGATATTTACAATATAAGTCGTTGACGTTAAACAAAGGAAAACGAGCAACGCTTTGCTTAGTCATATTTTGAAGATTAGCCAAATTGTTTTTTATAGATACCGGAAAATTATGAATAGATTTTCTCGACATCAAACAAAACATTGAATTTTGAAAACACGACATTACTAAGAAATTCACTTTCCATTCAAGGTATGACAGCTCCATATTTCCAAAAATTTACGTATTAAAAACATATCGATAATGTTTTTCTTTTGTGATACAGATATGCTCACACTGCTATTTATAAATATTTAAATATTATAATTCCAAAACTTAGTTTAAACAAAAGTATGATTCCAATTTGAATGTGATATGCATTCATTTGGTTGCTGCACAGATTCATTTTCTTATAAACTCACTATAATTGGACCGAATTTTTCAGTATTGTTGGGCATATTTATAGATTTTATAGACCTATCCAGATATACAGTGAGTCGCAAAAATATTCATACAGCTACGCAAACTAGGAATAAGTGTTTATGAAACTATATTTACTGCTTATAGAAATGTTTAACGGACGTAACGCGGAAGTACATTTACTTTAATTTTTCACTTGCTACACAAACAAATACAGTGTAAATAATGTAATTTTTATGCTATTTATTAAATAAACATACACTATAAATGCAATGCAAAAGTATTCATACAGTTAGTTGAAACACAAAATAGGCGATTGCAAGAGTTTGATATCTTATAGCATCACCTTTGGGATCGATGCCCATCGGGCCCTCAATCGTCTTGGCGTGAACTCAACTAGTTTGGCGGTATATAGCGGATCTATTTTGCTCCGGTCTTCTCTAACCTGTTCTCCAAGTCAGTTTTGTTTCTAATATGAAGTTGCTTGATCTGTATTCCAAAAGTTTGTAGGGGCATTAACGCGAGACGCTTTAGTCTATTTACATTGTTAAGCAGTGGTTTCTTCCAGCTACTCTTACCTTGAAAACTTCGCCATGTAACGAACTGCATCTGCGCTTACATGTTAACTAAATGTCTGTTGAATAAATGAGGTCAATTTTGCCGCACTAACCTTGGGATTTTTTCGTTTTGTTATACGGCAAAAGTTTTAAGGCAAGGGTGCCTAGGTGGAAACCACTGGGTAACAATGTAAATAGACTAAAGCATCCGGCGTTTACTAAACATTACGTTAATGCCCCTCCAAACTATTGGAATCATTATTTTTACGTACAGGAGAGTCCGTGATGATACATGCATGTTCTCAAATGTGGTCAAAAATGTCGTTATTTATTCAGGTATAATGGATAGATTTGTTTACTTAAACATTATTAAAACAAATATTAAACAAAGTGCAGAGAAACTGCGAATTGCTGATAAATTTTTCTTGTACCAAAATAATGACCCCAAAAGGCGCTACGCGAGTCGGATAGGAATGGCTATTATATAATACTCCAAAAGTTCTTACGACAGCTCCCCAGTCTCCCGACAACAACAGATCAGGCAACATCATATTAGAAGCGAAATATACCGCCAAACTAGTTAAGTTCATGACAAGACGATTGATGGCCGTCATCGGTGCCAAAGGTGGTGCTACAAGATATTAAAATCGCTTTGTATTTTGTATTTAAACTAACTGTATGAATACTTTTGCGTTGTGTTTATGGTGTATTTTTATTCAATAAATAGCATAAAAATTACATTATTTACATTTTATTTGTTTGTACAACAGGTAAACATTTGAAATAGATGTACTTCTACGTGATGTCTGTTAAACATTCATCTAAGCAGTAAACATAGTTTTAAAAACACTTATTTCTGATTTGCATACCAGTATGAATACTTTTACTGCTAACTGTATGTAGATACATTAGTTTATTTGACATCAACATTCCATAGTCGACAGTATAAACCAATTTCCCAATTCTACAACGGAACCAAAATCCACTAATGAACAGGATCACCAGTAAAATTCTTGCGATGATGGCTCCCAGGATCGTATACATACATACATACGTATATTCTAGTGTATCGACGTATAGGTACATACAATCATGTCACAATAAAAAATAAAATTTGTTTCTTTCCTAGTTTTCTTATCATAATGCCTACCACTTTGTTCAGATTTATAGAGCCTACGGGATTCTTACTTTTTGTCAATTTGGCTACCACATCATTTTATATTGTCATGAAGATTTACCCTAAACAAAAACGTATTTTTATTCTCCAATAGTTGTTACGTACCAAATTACGTACAAAATTCTTCCTTGTATCATACTATTCCATGTAGTTGTAACATTTTTCAATCCTTATATTTAATTGCAACTCGACCGTTCCGGGAATTGAATTTATTCCATCTAGTTCCATTCGATATTATTCTATTTTGCTTTGTTAGGACACTGTATTTTTTCAAACCTCAAGTTGATTTTAATATATCCTTTACTGTATTTTTAATAGAATGCCAAAAGAAGTTAAAGAGTATGTCAAATAAACGTTGTACTTATCTGAATTTAATACAACCTTATTATGAAAATTGCTCGAGTGTTCATATTATTGTATTATTTTTGAAACAAACTAAACGTTTTACTGTTCTTTTAATCAGAACACCGGTGCTCGTAATACACCAATTATTGTTAAAAAAATTTATTACGAATATGTATTCCATTGCTTCAGGTTGTCGCAAAGTTTCTTTAAAGGGAAGGGTAAAAATGTAGTATTGAAATTTACAAACAGCATCGATAACACATAACAATAACGAACAGCTGCCGTAAGTTTGGATTTATCAAAAATTCTTGATAATGTAGACCACAACAAAAAAAAATTAACTAAATGGAGTTCCGTAGTAAAGCCCATTAAATATAAAAATCTTATTTGATTAATCATATGCAATTAATTAAAATTTCAGCAGTTGTAAACAACAACATACGCATTCCAAGGTTTGATCCTAAGAGTGTTTCTCTTTATATAGACGATTTATTTTTAAAAAGTAACTATTTTGTTAATATGTATGCTCATGAAACATTGTTATAAAACAAAACAGCAAAACACTTCAAGACGAAATACTCGACATTACCAATCTGAATGTATCGTTCGAGGAAAATAATTTAAAACCGAATGCAAACAAAATTAATTCAATAAAATTTGTTTCAAGAAAAACCGATAGTCTAACTATTAATCAAGAAAAAAATCGACTTAGATTGTTCAATCAAAGTTTATAAGATTCCAATTAAGAACAGATTTAGGATTATGGGAGACGCTCTTAAGAACAGTAGGTATCTCTTGAAATTTGTGTAAAAGTTGATTTTTTTTGGCGTGAAACAAAGTGAATCGTACAGAACATTAATTTAAACAGTAGTATGTGCTATATCTGCTGTCATTATATATTTAGGAATGTATGTATATTTCGCCAGAAAATACTGTAGAGAACAGTTAATCACTATGATTGATAGATATTATTTTTATATTAATATATATTTTTATTTATTCTTATGTATTATCTACTTAGACCAATAAACGTGCATTATTATTATTATATTACTTAGAATAGAATTTTCATGAAATTATTAGCTACTTAGTTCATATATTCTCATTTGAATATTGAGGATGAATGTCATGAAAGCTAAAAACGGAAACTGCATTTATTTGTTTCTACTTTTTTATTATTGAGTATATCTAATTTGCTAATCATAACGAATGTTTCACTATACAACTTATCATAATTGGAATTGGATAAAGAATATCGCAATAATATTATAATTACGTATATTATAGGGTACTAGAGGATAAACGTAGTCATTATGAACCGTCCCTTGTCGGAGTGGTGGATGAACAGGATCACCTGGGAATGGAGGAACACGATTTCGTGCCTCACTTTCAAAGGGTATCGATATCGGGCGAAGATACAAGTGGGGTAAGTACTAAAAATATACAGTATACTAAATCTTACAGTATCGCCATATAAAGGTGAGAACGGAGTTGTATGCGTAAGTATACAGGGTGTATTTGAAATAAAAGTAAAGACTAGAGATATTATTTTAACGTAAATCTAAAATATTTTGCGCAAACTCCTTCTCAGACGCGAGAAAAAAATGACATAAAATATTCGTCGCGCTACTGTGCAACGCACAATCAGAGTCACTCTGTTTCGAACGTTGAATGTATGTAGATGTTGCAGACGTGGAACCAACAAATGACGATTACAAAAATTGTAATTAAGAAACTATCTTTAGTTCACTATGTTTAAAGTACTTAATTCCATAGTTTTGATACATTTAAAATAATTGTTTCTTTATTAATTAGTCTCCGATAGTATTTTCATACGTAATCACATTGATATTATTGAACTTTTCATTTCAATCTATTTAAAAAGCTGACACATCAGCGTTATTTCGTAGTTTTAATAACATCGACAGCTGTTTTTGCGATGTCTTGCGTTACTTCGATCGAGGTACACATATTCTCAATTGATAGGCGGCGCATATTACAATTTATAAGGGAGATTTTAATTTTGGCATTCGCGTCGTAATTGAACAAAAAATTTTTGGATTTATATTCTATCTAATTAGTATCTTATCATTCTTAATATTTTTTACTTTTATTTTACCCCCCATAATGCAGCCACGCCCATGTGACTACACGTTAACACTTTAGAAACATACGGGGAGCAGTAGATATATAAATAACCTTGTTGGTTAAGGGTTGCAGCAGTTAGGCTTTAAGTAGTTAATCTATATTTTTAATAATCCTGCACGATGGTGATAATCACAATTTAATAACACATTGCAGACCCATCCAACTTTTACGTTATACCATAGCTTTGTAGACAAACTTATGTAGCTTCCAATCATTTATGAATACCCCCGACCAACATGCACATATTTCCACCTGGAAATATGTGCGGTAAGCGAAGAGCCTACAAACACCCGTTTGTAGGCTCTTCGCTTACTGCATTTGCAAATACAATAACATTGAAGCAATTTCGTTCAAGGCTAGCGAACTAGTGCTTTATGGTGTTTACGCAAATCTATCAGTTAAAATGATGCCATATAAAACCTTTTAAGTTATTACCATTAACTTATTGCGTTGGATAACCTTTTTCGTAAATAATCGTACATTAATTAATTTTTAATTGATGGCGAGCAATGCACATCCTAATAGCATCGTCTCTAAAAATGCATATGGCTTTGCCCACGTCAGTAAATTTATGAGAAATTATAGGTTCGTTTGAACAAAGCACTTTTAAGAAATTGAAGGTGAAATATATCAACAAGTTCAAATTCGCCCCGACTCCAAAATTACAACCGCAAATATTATACGCATAAACGAAATTCTGGATATACAAAAATGCTAATGTTAAGACAATTAATAATGGCAAATATTAAGAAAATTAATAATTATAATTTACCACCAATGCTAGCAAAATATACCCTAAGTTCCTAGCAAATTATGGTTATGTAAAAAGCATGATAAAATCAAGATGTATTAAGCTGCCAACCAAAGCGGTTAACAGATAGCTGAGCATGTACAGAATTTAAAATATGTACATACATATTTGCAAATATCTGTTATAGGTAAATTGAATATAAATCAAGTTACTACGGTATTTCAGTTGAATTAACTTTCCACAGTCTAGTATTGTGATTGACATACAGGATACAAGTCAAATAATAATAGATGTTTATTGATTTGGCAAAATAACAGATTTATTGAACAAGATTCTGGAGTAATCAAAAATTTAAAAAGTAATTTAGGTTAATATTGAATTTATCACGTTTGATTCAATGTCTAGATTTTTAGACATTATGTATGTATGTACATTTGTAATTGCGGTTAACACTTCGCCTAATTTGAAGCTTTTATTTTTTGCAGCTACAGCGTATACATTGTAATATTCCTAATTCTAATCGCACCATGTAGGGATCAAATGGTATTTGTTTTTAAAGCAACTATTCTTGCATTTCTGCTTTTCGTGTTAACGTTGTTGGCTTTTTCCTTTTTCTGGTACGGTAAGATGCATTATCCATTACAATAACACTATTGTCAGGCAATTTCTTTAAAATATTATTGAACCACTCCTCAAAAACATTCGCATCCATTTCATCGTGGTAATTGACTGTTTTTCTTCCTTCAAATAGAAGTAACCCATCGTCAACAAAACTGTTTGTAGAACCAATATGTAAAATAATCAAACGTCTTCCTTTACCAGTAGGAAATTTGAGACCAGTGCACCATCTGTAAATACCTGTCTGCGTGTTGTAACATTAACATCTACCCACACTTGTGCCTACATTCGGCAATGTTTTGTCTAAATAATAGATTGGGCCTTGTTCATGTCTATATTTTGATATCAAAGATAACATATCTTTGTCTTCACAAAACAATGTCATCACGTTCGAGCAGTAAACTTTTGTGATTAAGTTTTAAATATCTGCAAATGCATACTCTGTATTATATCAAACTCTTAAACAATTAGTACCCAAACTTACTTAAAATTCAGCATTTTCATTAATTTATACAACGTTGAATGATTCATTGGAGGTATATTTTGATCTTCCCTTATTTTCTTTAAGATTTTGTTTAACGTAGGAAATTCTCCATTATCATGTATTTAATAGTGTCGTCAAGTGTAGGTAGCATCGCCTTTTTTCCACTTCGTTTTAATGATGGTGAAATTAGACCTTTAGCTTTATATTCACCAAGAATATGGAAAACACTTGACTTCGAAACACCTATTAATATTGTTAAATATAAATATACATATTTATAACTATTTATGTATGTTACCTAAAGTGTTTGCAATTTGCAGTGTTGTCTGTGTTTTCTTTATTGATATTGATAATCCACTTGTGCTAAGCTGTAGATCCATTTTTACCATCAAATAGTTTTAACAAAACTGATTTTCTTGTTTAATCGTAGTAGAAACACAAAAAGATAACAGAAAAATATTTAACGAAATCAGCTGTGCCTATAATATGGCGTCGCTAAAATCTCGCATATTTGGGCAGTGTAAACCTGACCGGCAATAAACCAATCGTAAGCCTATATTTTCGCGGGCTATTTTAAATTAGGTCTTCTTAATAAAAAACAAGGTATAGAAAGAAGCAACTATTTAGGTACTCGAGATTTTAAAAGATGACGTGTCATCGATTCCCGATTCAAATATCCGCATGCTATTTTTCTAATACAATATCATTCCGCATTTAAGCAAGCTACTCTAGGAGACCACTATCTCTTAACAGATATCTACACAATATGTTTAATTTTAATACTTAATAATAAATAATAACACACGTTTTCCATCGAAGAAGCTCTATAATGCTCTGTTCGATCGTTACGACAATCAAACGTATTACAAATCAACGGTACTACGTAGTATTTGAAATTATAATAATGAGACTACAGACAAGATTATATTACATATACATACCATGAAATGTATTCATATGTCCGAAAACCACATTTTCTGCTCTTATTAACCAAGAAAGTATTTAGTTTTCAAGTTTACCTGCAAATACGTGTAGTTACACGATATCTTTTACAATACTTTGTGTTCTATCGATAACGATGTTTTAATTCATTATAAATGACGACAATTATATATATTGCATTTAAAATAATAAAAACCAATATAGCTAAAGTATAAATTGAGATATTACATGAATGTTAGACGCCAAAAATCGTGAACTACGCATCACTATGTATGAAAAAGTATAGATCACCCGCAATACAGCACCGCGAATCGGGTAACTGCACACAACATCCTCGATTCGCATTTAATTTGAAACAGACTGTACATATATGTATATGTATGTGACTGCGCATTTATAAATAGCAGATGAACTTATCCCTCAATTGTTCTATATGACATTTACTGCATTGAAAGTAACCACTCTTAACCGGGCCCCTTCAACCGGATCCCGTCAGCCGTTGTCAGTCTCCTTACCGGTAGATACGCATACGCGAAACTTTTGGAGCACGGTGTATACGCGACTTTTGTAACTTTTGAAAGTCACTGTAAGTATATAGCAAATCGTTAGACAGGTAGGTAAATAGTGTTTTAAAAGGCGGATACCCGATTTACAAAATTCACACCAGAAAATAAAATGTTCTTGAAAACATTAATGATTTTTCAAAAATTGTATTTGCAAAAACAGAAAAATACAAGAACAAACAATACTTTAAGCAGGTATGATAGCTGAACCAACAAGTTACATAGTACATATGTAGATAGTTGACGAAAACATGATATTCCGCATGGCAAATCGATCCAAACAGATTTGTACGCTAGCTGAACTAAAATCAACAGCCTCGGCAGATTAGTACTGCTGAAAAATGTATTTTAGCTGTTGTATACGACTACGATTACAAAAATTGCAACTAAGAAACTATCTCTATTTCACAATAATAGTTTTACTTTTGCCACAGTTAAATGATTTTCAATCGTTCAATTCCATAGATTGGATACATTTAAAATAAAAGTTCCTTTATTAATTATAGTCTCCGATAGAGCTTTCATACCTAATCACATTAATATTATTGAACTCTTCATTCAAAGCTATTTAAAAAAACTGACACATCAGCGTTAATATATTTATTTTTCTTAATATTATTTACTTTTATTTCAAATACAGCCTGTATATTAATAATTTAGTAAATTAATTTTTAACTCATTAAATTAAACCTGTTAGCTATAACATTTTATTAATATGTACATTTTTAGATATAATTTTTGTTACGATTTTTTCTTGTATGTTAATCTTTTAAGGCGAACTTGAAATATCAATAGTTACATAATATTTGTTAATATAGGTGCCACTAGAAGATTTGGAGAAAGCTTCGCGGATGCTTATTACGGCATTAAAACTCAGACAGAAATACATGGAAATGTCACATCAATCGTTTTGTACTACAACTGCTAGATTTATATGCCCTGAAAGTGCCCAACATAATGAAATTAAGCACGACGATAAGCAAAGTATAGAAGGTGAGAGTTAATACTTTTTTTTGAATACTACTTTGATTTTGAATCAACACATAATCCGCGATTTATTGTTATTTATAATTTAGCATTTGAAGAAAGCCTATTCTTGTTTAATTAACTATTTGTAAAAAAGCTATTATAAAGATATATTATGTAACAAGTTTTCTTCAGTATAACAACATAGTTTCCGAAGGTTACTTCACTTAGCTTCAGTAATTAAAGGCATATTTCACCGATTCTAAAGACTACTTATAGAGGTAAAATTTTCATTGTCCACACGTTTACATTATAACTGGTACAGTAATCTTCTATCTACTTTTAGAATTACATTATGTTTCTGTTTCTTTTTTGTAATTATTGATAATTGTAATTATTGATTTTTGATTAGACCGATAGTTTTGATAAAATTAGAAACAGAACCAGCACGCTTCAATGTTGCTCGCACAGTATAATCATAATAATATAATATATAAAAAATAAGTAAAATAATTACGTACTACTTTTTTTAAATTTTTATAAATCAAAAAAAATTCAAAAAATTTAACTTCTTATTTTCCTCAACTGGTGGAAAATGAAAGATAACAACACACAGTTGAATGACACTACTAATACTATCTTTCGAAGTTATGTAACTGAGAAATATTTACTGTCAATGTAAATGATTATATTACTTTATTTTTATAAGAAATAAACCCTGTAATACAGACGAATACGTTAGATATTCAATACCGTTTAAGTTTTGATAAGTTTATTCATTCGAAAATTTATTGTGAACTGTTTTTGTACATTTTTGCTTATGGAAATAGTTTTGCGGTACAGTTCCAAAACTTTACAGAACTTGTAAAAAGATGGGCGTCTTTTCTTAAGCCGGATTCGCAACTGACCGGAACGTGAACGTAAACGCATACGTTGTCGCGAACGTGAACCTTAAAAAAGATGAGCCATCCTTATTTAATGATTCCACCCACAATAACGTAAACGGCGATGGTAACACGGAAACGTGAATGTTGACCAAGTTTTAACTTTGGCGTTCACGTCCGCGAGTGCCGCATGTGTGGCGTAAATATTTAAAGTAGGTTTATGTAGGTAATATGTCAAAATATCGTAAACAAAAACGATTAATTGTGCATGGTACTTGACGTTCACATTCGCGCAGTAGTTAACGTTCGTGAACACGTATATATTAGCGATCAGGTTCCCTTTAATTGCGAATCCGCTTTTATGAGTCCATTCACAACATTCACAATAACATAAACCCCGGCGGCAACACGTTAACGTAAACGTGAATGTTTAGCACGTTTTAACTTTGGCGTTAAAGTACGCCAGTGCGCATGTGTTGTGTAAGTATTTCAGTAGTTATATAGTCTACGTCAAAATATCGTAAACGAAGACGACTGTATACGAATTGTACATGATGATACTTAACGTTCACGCTAGCGCACTATACATATAGTTAACGTTCGGGACCACGTAGATGTTTGCGTTCACATTCCCGTTAATTGAATATCCGCCTTAACATTTTTGTAAGTGGTAATCTTTATAGTTTTCTTCAAATTTAACTTTAGGGTTCCTACTCTTCCTTTAATCTATAGCATTTACCTTCCTAATTGTAGATGATGCTATTGATTCTCAACAATGTAATCGCAATTCAATTCAAAATCTCTTAACAGTTTTTTGTTATTGTTTCACCAGATATATAGGTAATAAGAATTTGCATCTAATATAATAAATCGTTTACGTAACCAACACTGTAAAACGCTACGGTTTAGTTAGAATAAATGTATGAGTTATTGTTAGTTTATATACATATACCTAAGTTTTATCAATTAAATCTATCTTTTAATAACAATATTTTTAAAATTTTAATTGTGTTTCATATACATATATCGCATTCCAAATGAACCTGCATATTAATTTGTAGAATATTGCCCTAATTTTAAGCGATACCGTAATTCTACCGTTTCGATAAACCACGCTAATTTCAAACACTTAAATTTATTTTATTTTGCAAACACAGAATTAACATTGGCACATCTAACATGAGATTTAAGTAGAAGTTGCATCAAATGAATTGCATGACTTGATAAATTGTTTGTATAAAGATATAATAGTGCTGCAACATTTCAAGATTCTTCACAATTTCTTGTTTCTTGCGAATAATTTCAACATAATTATTTATTTACTAGTTACATTTATTTATTATGAAATATATGTCATCATTATGCTCTAAATAAGTTAATGAGTGCAATTTAATGTAAATTTTGCAGATAAATTGGTCCCAAGCATATACTTCTCAAAACCACGCGCATTTACGAAACTGTTTTTAAAATGATTGCATTAACAATATGTATATACTTCCCAAAGCTTTATACATAGTGTCATTTAAATACTAGCAGCATCGTAGATTTCGTATTTTTTGTGGAAAAATTGCGCTATTCTATCTTTATATATCTTTTAAAAAATTATTTGCAAGCGTGTAGTATACAGCTTTTGCATGTAGCAGTGGTAAAACATAAAACTACCACCCATGTATATGGATCGTCCTCCACTGAATGTACCACGGATAAGACAACTACCGATGCTGTACTGAACAGTATTTTGCAAAGTATACCCTCCAAAGGTAAACCTGCCCGATACCGTAAGCATATTTGTTTTAATTTCTCATAATGTTTAACGTAACTTCAACACACTATGTAATTTACATTTTTGTAACTTTAAAATATAGCTTATAGTATCGTGTCATATCTCTATCTATCTCTCTTCATTGTTAGACTGCCTTTTGGACAGGTGACATATTGCATTATATATTTTTTCATGTTAATATTTCAGCTTCTGTGAACAAGAATTTTTCGACAGACAAAATTTATAGATAAAAATAGTGCTACTGTATATTAGTTAATAGTGCTCTTAGGATGGGAAATTATAATTTTGATGTAGAAAATTGAGTTGGTGTAAAGATATGCATTTGTGCTTAAAAATGAGTTTAATTTGTAGCTTGGCGATTAACGTACCAATCGTATTAACATGCTTACTTGTGATTCATTACAGATACTGTTTAAATTTTTGCTTTAAAAAATGTTTTTCCGAATTGTAGAACATGGTATTCATCCACCTAGCAGAGGTAACCCCTGGGAACCACCGGATATTCCGGATAATTCTTACGTGTTCAAGGCGCATCAAGGTGTATACCACGTTTATCAAGACGAAGAACATGTTCTAAAAAATGAACCCATCAACTACCCATATCCGAATTTGGAAACTTTTGTTACTGACATGAATACGATGTGTCAAATGATAGCAGATGGACCATTGTAAGTAGTATTATCTTTTTTTTTGTTTTCTGTTACCTTAAAATCTTAAAATATCTTAAAATAAGTCCATTATTTTTTAATTTAGACGAGTTGATTGAATTAATATTATTTTTCATTTTAGAAAATCTTTTTGCTATCGCCGGTTGAGTTACCTGTCCTCCAAATTTCAACTTCATGTTCTGCTCAACGAACTTAGGGAATTGGCTTCACAAAAAGCTGTTCCACACAGAGATTTTTATAATATCCGCAAAGTGGATACCCACATTCACGCAGCATCTTGCATGAATCAAAAACATCTACTGCGATTTATTAAAAAGACTCTAAAGAATCATGCAGATGAAGTAGTAACTGTAACGGATGGAAAGCAGATGACACTGAAAGAAGTATTTCAGGTATAGATTGAATGTTTGTAATATTCAATGTTAACCAAATTTTCGATCATTTGAACTCATTTTTGAAATAAACCATAGATGTGTGTCATTAATAGTTATTTGTCATATATATTTGATTTATGCTAAACTTGTGGTGTTGGTCTCTTATATAAAATTGAAATAAATGTAGGGAATGACAATGCAGACTATTCAATCGCATCTGGAATCAAATTTAAAGGGAATACATATACATATTTAGATTAGAAGTTAATTATTTTGTATAAGTAAAAATATAGCTACATTTTAATTGATTAAAAACCAGGCCTCTATACATCTTACAATACTATTTACTATTTATACTATAGTCAAATACATTAGAACCTGCTGGTTGTTTCTAATGTATACCTAATCAATTAATGATTGGATTATATATCATCAATGTCTTCACACTTGACTACTCTTTCAAGCCAAAAAATGATAGCTTCGTTAATAACTACATAGGTACTTGACTCTTTTACGTTTCCATTATAACTATTTTTGAAAGTTTTATTTATACTGACGACCTAGTGTAATTCTATTTTGTAATTCTGGACATAGCAGCACCTCTGACTATAGTAAACTAACTGATATGAACCTGAGCTATGAATGCAGTTTATTTAATTTAATCCACTTGAAATATGAGTTCACAACAACTAAGTGCGGTGTAGAAATGTTATAATATATATAATTATACAACTTTTACAGTTGTTTAATCGTACACGAATATTTATAACTAATTTACTCTTACATTTTATATTTTGGTAGGAATATAATTTAGTTTGAGAAGTTATTTGAGCTATTGGCTTCATAGCTGCAGTATTGTAATGCTTCTCACAATTTATATAATTTTTTTGTATTGCTGGAAAAACCTACACTTTTGTCAAGTTTTAATCAAAGTCTTAAACACGATTCCCAAAGCATTGACATGACTGGTGATTCATATAGGTACTGTTGCATCATTAAAACTTAGGCTCGACTTTTTACATGATCTGCGAACGCTTTATTTATTATTCTGTGATACATTAATGAATAGTTTGCTTGATAAATGATGAATTTTCGTGCGAAAGTTGCTCATTTTGAGCTAAGATGCTTGTCATTTTTTTTTATTACAGTGCCATGCGCATAAAATAGTTTACAAAGAAGGTCCTACAGATTTTGCTCAAAAAACATTTATCTTGAATTTTTAAACAATAGAAAACGTTAACAGATATAGTTTGATGAACAAATATCAAATGCTTTAAATAGATAGGATTATTATAATATGTTACCGTTAAAAACGACAGATACACCGCAATATCATCATTTTTCTGAATTAAGAAGTGTTGGCTTGATAGGCAACTAGTTGAAGATATGATTTGCTTACAGATACCGACAGGTATTGATTTGGTAACTAGTTAAATTTGTTTCCAATATCTGCGCACATAATTACACAACGTTGCCCGGGTTGACATCTTTAGATTGTGTTTGTTGAGAAGTACCGAAAGTTTTAAATTACAAACAACAAACATACACGCTGTATCATCCATAACAGAATGGCGTGCTAGTTACTTTATTTTTGTGATCTACAGTGTTTATGTGCTGTTGCAATCCATTTTGTTCTAGCCCAAACAAAATTTGTTACACACATTATATTATCACACTTCAAATATGTAAGTTCTGCAATAATCATTTAGTGTATCAGCTAATGGTTGTTAGTTAGCCCTTCGTACGGTCGACATAATTATTATGTGTAATGCTCACCTGTATCAGTCGGGGGACTAGCTAATTACATTTATTTAGGCAAACACGTTATACGTCAACTCGGTGTCTGTAAGGCAAAGATATTTGCCCGTCATTATTTATACCTATTTGTAGACATGACCTTCATTGCTAAAGACTCGTTATTGTAATAATATCAAATTAAATTTCGAGCAAACGAAAGATTTAGAGGAGTTCGATAGCAGTCTTTGGATTAGTAAAGTAGAACAATAAACAAAATCTCTAAATTGGAGCAACATAAATAACAATATCAAATAAGATGTAATTTTTATACTAACCTGTAAGCATAGACATTTTATTTTTAGCATAATAAACATTATTTAGATTAATTTAGAAGAATTTATTTTGGATTACGCCAAA
>ML216068.1:0-10263 GCA_004785975.1 Popillia japonica | reverse complement strand
TACATACATACATACATACATACATACATACATACATACATACATACCTACATACATACATACATACCTACATACATACCTACATACATACATGTGTGTAGTTGTTTTGAACTCCGGCAGCTACCGTCACAGGCTTAAAACAATAAAAGAATCATAAATATTGTATTGCCGCCGATACGGAAAAAATATCGTTGTGTGTTGAAGTGTAAAATTTATTGGGAAGTTTCGAATTGACACGCTGCTTCCGAATATTTGCTTCGTTTGGCTTAAAAGGCCAACCTTCTACAAATGTCAATTTTATGCAAATTGATATTTCTAATGATTTACGATGTTATGAAGTTCAGCCGAATTTAAGAAGAGGATAAAAAGTGTAACACATATTTTGTGTACTATCATATTAAAATACTAAATTGTTATAAAAAATTATAATAGCTAATCCTATATTAATTATTGTTATATTACAATAAAATTCAATTGTTGCACGCAAACGAAATCTCAAGGGTTCCTATAGCTAATACTGATAGCACAAACTTAATGAACACGAATTAACAACGCTACATATTTACACAATGAAAGACGCTGGTAGTACAATCTGCGCACCAGTGTTTTAGGCTCATCTGAAAGAAACTTTCCAAAATTTTAATTGGACAAATGATAGTCAAACTGGGCGATATAAAAGTGGTAGGTAGCTTCTTAGGTTTCAGGAATGGAGTGGTCATGGATTTTTCCATAACGACTGGATGGCGTACTGTTGAAGTGAAACATAGTATTATTGTTTTATTGGAGTTTCCAAAGAGGTTGTAAATTAGAAATTGTGAAATGACTGAGAATTAGAAATGTAAATTATCTCATACTCGATGCTGTGTGGTCTGGAAGCACTGTGTTTACGGTAATGACGGACTAATCTAGTTCCCTCAAAGTAAAATTATTTGATAGAAAGGGTCGAGGAGCCGCACCTAAGTCTGGCGTATTTTTTAACAACAACAACGACCAGGAAATACATAAAACTTATAATATTACTTCAGATTCCGCAAATGTGTTTTTTGTTATTAAAGGAGGTGCAGAAGTCAATAAAGAATAACTTCTGTTTCTTCTTTTTATCTTTTAGCCGCTAAATATTTATATATACTTGAATTATTTTTGCAGTTATCTTCCAATTGCAGACTATTCATGTTAGGTTCACACACTCTGATGCCGAACGTGTTGGTAATTTTATTAATAGGGGCACAGACGCGCAAGACCGGGAGCAATCTTGTGTAAGATCTCAAGCTCTTTCTTTTTATACCTATTCTGTACGGGGAAACGTTATCCCATATGTGATAAATAGCAATGATATTCCCGCATAACAAAAGAACGAAAAATATTTTTCAGTAGTTTACACAATTTTTCTTTTTGGATAACGTACGGCTGCAGCAAAGGCTGCCGAGATAAAAGTCTTTCAATTTCACGACCACTACTTGGATGTTTTCATAGGTTTCATTGATGATTACTAACTACTTCAAAAGGAACATTTTTTCTGATGAGAACTGATGAATGGAAGAGCAGGCGCTACAATTTGTAGTAACCTGAACTCCGCCTGGTTTTTTTCTAACGGTATGTAGATTTCATTTGATGTAGTATACATCTAAGTATTTCTTTGTTTATAATCGTGGAAAAAATAAAAGGCTATTATTTTTATTATTATTATTATTATGATTATTATTATTATGATTATTATTATTATTATTATTATTATTATTATTATTATTATTATTATTATTATTATTATTATTATTATTAACTAAAGGTCAGCTTTTTCAATTATTCCCTATGATATTGAAATTAGTAATTTGTAGGTATTGGTTCGGCTGTAGTCAAGGCTGGGATACACATGATGAGAAAGACAAGTTATATTCCCTCAGTAACCACTGTAGGTCTCCAAGTTTCCTATTAATGGCTTTAAAATTTCACTGCAAAGTTTTATTGACGACGAAGATTTTTTGAATACAATCATCTGGTCAGATTATGGAAGAACATTGCAGAAATGAATACCGCCTAATAAAGCCGATATTATTATTATTATTAATCAAAGCTTATTAACTGGTTGGCCAGTGGCGCAGGGATTAGTACGCTCGCTTCCCAGTCCGGCGGACTGGGTTCGAACCCCGGTATTTTCTTTTTAAATTTGGTTTTTTGTAGTTTTCCAGATACCATGGCAAATTCAGAAGTATAACATCTTAAGCTGATCTACAGCCGCAGGTATGTATAATAATAACTCATGGCCAGCCGCTGGTCCCTGTAATTAGCACAAGCTGTTGGGGATGTGTAGGCATGAATTATTATTAATATTATGGTGGAATGTTTAATCGAAATTCATCAGGGTAAAATTCTAAATATTTTGTATTCGCTATTGTTGTATTTTAGTTCGATGAATAAAAAATACATAACATACCTATCTTGTCCATCTTTGCCTCTCTTCTCACGCCATATTTCCGTTCCTTATGGAATGATAATTAACAGTTCAAAATTCCATGGCTACCTTATTTAACATCGATTTTCATTTGCGCGATATTCAATTTTAAGTGATTGACAGTTCCAAATTTAATAGCCACCTACCTTATTTAATCTTAAAAATCAGATTCTTCGTCAATTAACACAATATCAATTTTTGTTTTCAACATAGGATACATGGTTGAAATCAGAAAAAGAAAATCGTTCTAGCTGTGTCAAAATTCAATATGGCGTCCATAAGAAATAATAAAGTTGATGATGAGCAAAAGTGGCCTTGAAAATGTGCCTTTAGTTTTTCTTTGCAAGACCAAATAAGAGTGCTACAAGCAAGATAAGAAAATAAGATTTATCCATTTTTTTTTCAAAAATCTCGTACGTCATTTGTTCTAAGCCTACTTTCTTTTCAGGATCATAATAACCACAAAATTTAGCAACTTTGCCAAATTTATACCTATTCTCTCTAGGTAAGTATTCTATCATGAATGATAAGCGAGATCGAAAGGGTGAGGTTCGAAAATGAATCAGCCTGTGTATATTTCTGAAAAAAAACTGATGTCATTAAGCAAGCCCAATGTAAATAGTATTTTGACACTACCAATATGTAATACAAATGGAATTTGCTTTAGGATTTAAATCTTGAGAGTTGAAAGATATGTTTTAAAACTATCTTTTCAGTTTATTGCGTCTTTCCCTTTCAGTATAGGTCATATTCATATAGGTATACAAGTTTCCACGGTGAATATGTCAATTTACTTGAATTTGTAATTAATTATACTTATCGTCTTAAACTTGAAATTAGCGAGGAAGCATCAAATTATCATTAAATACCATTCTTGTGGTACTAGGGTAGTTGCTAACTCGAGGCAGTATCATATTACCATTACTATTTTTACTTGGATTGAATGCGAAAGTTAATACGCTTACGTTTTCGTTTAGCGAAAACATCCTGCATGATCTAAAACGGTTTCCAGCAATATTTTCATTACACAGGTACACACAGTGGTAGTTAAACCACTATCGGAAAACATTTTATGAAGCTCGTAAATATATTCCAAAGAACTTACAAAGAGCATTTTAAAATGTGTCAATATTTTTGACATTTTAAGCACTGAATACAAGTATATTAAAATAATTTGTATGTGATTAGTTATAAAGTATAAGATATAAAAAATTCTTATAAATAACACTTTGCATCTTTTGGTCATATCTATAATGTGGTGAAGTACTGGCCTATAAATAATTATTCAGTATGATGATGAAAATCTTTAAAGAAATGTTTGAAAAATATCATGTCAGCTTACGTTAGAGATCACGTGGGTTTTGATTCTAAATCAAAGCTCTGTATATTATCCAAACTCTTTAGAGAACAATTCTACCATTAATATAATTAAGTTAACTCTTTGGCTGGGTGATTCCAGCAATATACCAAGAGCGCCTATTATAATAATTTTTGTGTTTAGCTCATCATCTAGTAAACCGTGTTGTCTCAATATTGTGAAACAGTTTCTTCGTATCGTTAAAAGTAACTGAGCCAAGAGAATCAGGCTAAACATTGAAACATCGGCTAGACACAGAAGAATATAAGTAATTTTTGTTTTTCGCATTGAGTTTATCTTGAATAAAGAGGACGAGACTTGCATTTTCTATCTTTTACGGTTGCCCTATTCTGAGGAACAGTTTAAACCGTCCTTTATACTATACGCAGAGATGTAAGCAGGTGATAAAATGGAAAATGATGGAATAAGTTATTTATGTAAAGTATTTGTGAGGAGACATATATTGTGAAATACATACTCACACAGATGTACCTACGTAAATGAAGAGAGTATGACAACCATACGAAGAGTAGAAACATGAGTTAATATATGCAAAACAGGGCATGTACTATAAACAACAGAGATTAACACATTACAAATAACTGCAGCAAAATAAAGAGTATAAACTAATTAACACATACATATATAAAAATCATACGATATATAACACTGCTCAGTTACATAGTTGAGAAGGAATAAATGGAACAATAACATTATACTAGCGTAGAAGATACCCGGTTCATTAATAAACAGGATACATAAGCTGAACTAGAGAGAAAAACGAATGTTCTTGAAACATGGCAACAGACGTCAACATTAAAGTATAAAAATAGTACCGCTGATATTGTTTCACAAGTGCGCATCGAACTGTATGTTCAGTAGGCACGCGGCTTCTTTGTTGTTGATGTGGAAACATATACACTTTGTTTCGTCAAGATTTGGTGTCAATCTACATTTTCAATAGTATGTCCCCAAAATGGTCAGGTCGTTACTAAGGATTCTTTTCAGATTCTCTATGGTATTGCAGTTTACAGCAAGTGCCAAGTCATCTGCGTATGCGAATTTTACGCTAGTGGTAGCCGGCATGTATGCAATGTAGAGATTGAAGCACAACTCAACCCCAAAAAAAGGTGTGATCCTTGACAGGTGCCTCACATACAACTCATATTTACAAAAAACATCAGCTGAAGCACGAGAAATAATATCATTCAAAAACTATGCGGTACGACGAGGGGATCCATAGCCTCAACTTTGCGAAGTGCGGTGCTCGGACGCTACAGCTCAGCTGAGTATTGTCCTCCCGTCTGGTTGAATGCTAGTTATATGGCAATGATATGGCATCCAATTAAAATCTACAATTAGAACAATTACTGGCTGCATAAGGAGCATTCCGATCCACTGACTCCCTACTCTAAGCCATATTACACCACCTCAACTGAGAAGACAAGGAGCTCTGGTCCGAGAGTATGAAAAAATACTGCACAACCGACGGCTCCCAATCCACAACTATGTATATCTCGGCAGCCACATCTAGCATGCTTATATCCAGATGTCCGGTAATGAAAATAGCTAAATACCTTCACGACGAGAATTTCACTACCGAGCAAGAGTGGGAATCAAGCTTTTCCCCTAAAGTGAGCCAATATTTGAATACCCATGATAAGCCGGTGGATTTCGACTTGTCATGCCACATCTGGAAAACTACCAACAGAATTTCAACAAACCATGGCTTATGTAGAGACGTACTACACAAATGGAAAGGAACACTTAACCCACGGTGTGATTGTGGGGGAAGGAGTTGGGCGAAACCGAGACCGTCCAACATATTGTTCGGGACTGTATAACGACGGCGTAGGCCCTCCCTCAAACTCCCACATGCGGCAGTTGGCATGCATGAATTGAAAATTTAGCCATAAATATGATTACTATATTTATCAATTATTATTACTTATATTTTTAAATGTGCGCTGTATCATGTGCGGCCATACGATAAATAATAAATAAATATAGATATTGTTGATTTGTTTAATCGTAGATCTAGCGATTTTATGCAATCTTAGGTGCTGCGCATAGCAATCCATCCAGACGTCGTTATGCTACCGAGAAATTGAAACCGCATGGACCAACTTCAAATTGGAGTTCTTATTACACTTATTATGTTCTTTCAATCGAACATCATCGTAACATAACCCGGTATACAGGGTGTATTTTAACTAAAAGTAAAAAATATGAAAAATGGAAAGCTTTTATTTTATTAAACGTAAATCCAAAATACATATTTTGCGCAAATTCCTTTCCAAACGCCAGAGAAGAAAATGACAAAGATACTTATAAAATATTCGTCGCGCTAGTGTGTTTATTAAATATATGTAGCGCAGAGCAGGTGTAGCGATAGATGATATTTAACAGGTGTGCAACGCATAATCAGACACCGTCTGTGTTGTATGTGAACGTTTCGGAGGACATACACGCCGCATGTACTGTAAGATATGATTTTCATTTATGGCGAAACAGGTGAAAATATTCGTCAAACATGTCTTAGGTATAGGCATCGTTTCCCAAATCGTCGAGCCCCATTTCACACTTGCATAACGGATGTTTAGATTACGGAAAACCGATAGATTGTTGCCATCTTACGTGGACGTGAAAGAGCCCGTAGGGTTTTGGGTGCTGAAGAAGACCTCCAGAACCTTATTGACAGAAATTCAGGTGTAAGTACAAGAGATGCAGCACGATAGTTCTGGGTGTCTAAAGTAATTCCATACATTGGATACATTTAAAGTACGTAAAAGTTCCTTTATCAATTACTCTGCGATATTATTTTTGTACGTAATCATTTATATTGCAGTTATTGACGCTTAGCATTTAAAGCTATTTAAAAAAGCTGACACATCAGCGTTATCTCGCACTTTTTATATCGACAGCTGTTTTTGCGATGCCCTGCGTTAGTTCGATAGAGGTGAAGATTCTGCACTTATAGGCGGCGCATATTATAATTTATAAGGGGGCTTCTAATTTTGGTATTCTCGTCGTAATTGAACTAACATTTTTTGGATTTTTATTCTACATAATTTTGTATCTTACCACTCTTACTATTTTTACTTTTATTTCAAAGTATTCTTTATTAAATTATTTTTTATGTTATTAAATTGTATATACTGTGAAAAACAGCTTTAACAATCACCATATTATGCTATCCGCACTTGTTATGAAATGAATACAGTAGAAACGAAATAATATTTGATTTTGATATTGTCCAAAAGGTCAATTTTATTTGATAAATGAATATGTATGTATGTATGTACATGTTTTGCATGATAGTCAATTTTAAACGTCATTTATTTATGGAGGTTCCCGATTTTAGTGGATACTTTCTTTCTTGGTTTTGATATTTTTATTTTCGAACGCTATAACGAGGTTGTTCTCTTACTTAGTAATACTTGGGTATAGCAATAACTTATGTCAACTATATACCAGGAGGATATACATACCTATTACAATAAATTATAGTATATGATAAATGAGGCTTGCCAAATTAGTTTAAACCTACTGTATAATATGTATTCTGATATCGGTCGATGAATTTACGGAATAGAAAATATTTTTCGATGTCTAACGACAGAGTAGAAAAATGTCAAGGTTGTCTGAAGAGTGCATCATAATTTTCACCAACAGAAGCACTCTAAAGCGGAATGTATAAAATACTGAAACTATTTCTCATGTGAAGATAGCAAATCACGGCGTGCAGCAATCAAGTAAGGCGCCGTCAAAAAGAAACCCGAACAATAGTAATAATAATAAACTGGTGTGTATCAAGCGATTAGGCGATTAATTCTCGAAGATACGTCGGAAAAAGGATGCGCATGCGTTGTTTGTTGCCGCGACAGTCTTAGGTTTTGGAAACTGTTTTCGTGAAGTGGCCGCCTAACAGTTCCGTAGTACGCGCGTCGCGTGTCAGGTGTCGTCGTTGTAGCTGCAAGTTTTACGCACTTCGCGGTGCTCCGCTTCAGTGATCGAAAAGCTAAGGTGTACGTTACGGAGACTCCTAGGCGTGTAATAAACCCCGATGTGTTCGTGTTTGAAATGTCGAGTGTTTTGACGTAAAGTGAGAGGTATCCTTTTGACTGTGTAGTGCTCCAGTAGCTAACAGGAGAACATCATCGTATGAGTTAATAGAAGCTATTCTTGGCTGGGAGAAAAGTAAGTTTTTTCCTGAGTTTCTCTATTCTATGTTGGTGAAGGAAGCGGAAAAACGGTTGCCGATTATGCTTAACAGCTTATTGTGGCAAGGCGTATGGGAAATATCCTGAAGTGTTCTGCGCTCTTAATGTTTTTACCCAATAAAAAGAAAACCTACAATCTTTCTTTTAAACAGTTCACATAGAAGTTGATTCATTTTTTGTTTCATATTATATTCGGGCACAAACATGGCAAACAACAAACATTTAAAAAGTTATCAAATATCAGTTCTAATCGATTCAAATTGTTATACAGGGTGATTACAAAGAAATGTACGCTAAGATTTATTTAGCCGAAGTTGTATCTGGATTGAAAGTTTTCTTTTATGTCATTGTTTGTGAGGACTACTTTAAAGTAAATTTTCAAGTTTTTTCATTGAGACAGATGCGATACGTTTCTCGAGTCCCCAATCTTTCAAAAACATTTTTTTACTTTACGATTTATTTATTTTAACGCCAGCTTTATCACTATAGGTATATTAGCGATTAGTTAGCTTGCCTATCTCTAACTCTATTGAAAGTTTCTTCATGTAAGAAATTTCCTACGCGGCCTAAACTGCTCATTGTTCTGAAGTCGGTCTAAAAGATTTTAGATAACAACAAAATTTTAGATAATTAATAAAAAAAAATCAGATCTATTTGCTTGATTAGGAAAGTAAAGTGGCAATATTTCGATTTAAGTTGTATTTGACATTACCGGAGGCTAAAAAGTATTACTTAAGTGGTTAATAAGAAAACTCTTTCTTTACAACACAAATCCTGTGAATTTTAGTCTTACAATTAGTTAGAGAAAATCACTTATGTTGAAAATATGTATGTATATAATTCTAAATATTCTTTCGTTTTCTGACAAGCTCAATGTATTCTGAGAATATCTACGGTTTTACAGTAGGGGTTATTCAGGTAATTTAGTAGTAGGTACATTTATTCTTCGTTCAAAATCACATACTTGCTTTGTGGTAAAGTTGGTTGGTTTTTATCCAAGTTTCTTTCATCTAAAATAATAACTTTTAGAAGTTTCAATTCTCTAAATTTTTATTGCCGCTACTTACTACATTAATTTAATACCCGAGACTGATATCTGACTGACGATAGATTTGCAGATCTGATGCTGTTTATGAATGACAATAAATTACTATGCACAATATATATATAATGCAATTATATATTTATAATATTCGATGAAACTATAGATGCTGAATACAGGTGAGTAATAATGTTTGCCAAGGCGTTAGAGTTGTTGGGGTAGTTGTGTCAATAAATCTAATCTAAATTAAATTTTTTATCCGCAACAGGTTCTTAAATTTCGGGTCAATGGAAAAAAAGCTAATTGTTAATTTGGATATGGTTTCGAGTAATATCTTGCTATCAATAAATAATTGTGTAAGTATATAAGATTTAATACTTCTCCAATTGGTCAATGTATTAGAAGAACTACAGTAATTGTTTCTCTGTGTAATAGGTTCTTTGTAGGCTACTTATTTCATTACGATCGCTGTTTAGTGGATGGATAATTAATTCTAGTTTTAAGGTTTTAAGCTCCATTCGTATTAGATGTTATCGTTAGATGTTATTGAACTGGAAATTTCCATCGTTATGGATATTTCAATATAGAGTGGACATTTGTGGAAAGTATTCACTGCAAGCCCTAAAATACTTATTACCTGTTAAAAATATTGTCGTATTAAAAACAAACGTATCTATGTAGGTAGGTACTCAAATATTATTTGTTTAGTTTAATGTAGAATATCTATTGCGTGTTAACTTTGTGTAGATTCCATCATTTTAAAGAGAGAATAAAGGAGAGAAAGCTAGCTTTTCAACCATTACCACTTTTATCGCTGTAATTATTTTAAAGCAGTTTTATGAAATAGAGACTCGTGGGTTATAAACGAATAATGAGAAACATAGAAATCTATATATTTTACCATTATTACTTCATATTTCTTTAACGTCGTACAGAAAATTGAATATCGTAGACTTCTTTATAGAAATTAACAATATTCAGAACTATACCTACTGGGGAAAATTTGATATAATTTATTGTATAAGAGAGATTAGATACTTTTCTGCATTTAACATCGTTGCATGCATTAGATGGTATTATGAAAGAAGTAAAAGTTTAAAGTGCAGTTTATATTGAGTATTTAATTATTTTACAAGGAAACTATGGAGATATTTTACTAGAATGAGCTGGAGTTTTTAAAACGAACTTCTGC